>VWYO01025620.1:729937-793112 GCA_013400275.1 Rhadina sibilatrix
CACCCTCCCCCCCCAATTATAACAATTTAGTGCAAATTCAAGATGAGTAGCAGCAGCGAAATAATAAATGTTTCTCTATTCTTCTGCCTATAAGAAAGGAAGAGAAGATCACTGCGTGAAAATCACAATGTCCTGTAAGATATCTCCCTTTGCATCTTCTCTGATCTCCTGCCTTGTTTTTAAGAGACTAGAAGGGAAAAACAAATAGTCCCTTTAGATCTGTTAGCTTCAAAAGAGTAGTAAAAAGTACTGGCAGTGAGAATGGTCTGAACAGCAAACCTAAGGGAAGATGGATGTAATTATTTTTATTATTTTTAAGAAGCAAAGCTATTAGATCTGCTTCATTCACACACGAAAAGTTCATTTAGCATGAGCCAGGGGAAATACCACTCCTAATACTTATGGAAATCAGGGTCTTTTGTATGCTCAGTTTAGAAATACAGCCTTTCTTGGACTGTTGGTCTCTTCTGGGAGATTTGGGTGTCTTTTTTATTTTTCTTTTGGTGGGTTTTGTTTTTTTTTTTTTTTTTCTTCCCTGCCACAGAATGGATGCCCTGACATAGGGTTTCCAAAAAAACACTTTTCCTCTGCACAGTAGGAGTGTTTGGGAGAAAGTAGGAAAAGCCATTCTGGATGGATAATTTATATATTAGGTATATATGTATGGAACTCCCACACATTAGAGTGTGACTTTGCTCTGACTGGGATTCCAGTCTGTGTACTTAGTTTTCTCACTGGGTAAATCTCCTAAAAACCCTCAAACATTTCATTTTTCAAGGCTGTGGGAGGGAAATTTTTCACAATCTCTGCCTCTCTTACATTTAATCTAAGTACAGTGTCTTTGCTGTACTTAGACTGTGCTGACCCTTGAATCTCAAGTCCAGTATCTTTATTTTTCTCTCATGAGGTGGACAATATTGTGTGATTGCTGAAAGATACTTAATTTAGATAACATGAATTATTTCAGTATGTGTTTTTATGAGCTTCAGTCAAAGTAATTTCAGTTGCATTATCAGTTTTAAGCTGGAGATGAGTAGCCAGACTTCAGACCTCAAAGCATTTAGTATTCTTATCTGTTTTTTTACAATAGAAAAGTGATAGTTAGAGTGGAAAGTTTTATGCAGGACCATATATACAAACCCTGTTGGTATTTCAGAAAACTTTGAGAGCAGTTTCCATGAGGGGAATATAGATTAGGATGAGTTGAAAAGCTGTTGAAGGGCTTGTGTATGTCCCAGTAGCTTTAGGTGCTGGTTCCTGAGCAAGGGGGCAAGAGCAGTGTGAGTTTTGAATACCAAAATGAGAAGAGCCAGAGCTGAGGAGGAAAGGTGGACCTAAGTCTTACCCAGGTGTTACCTTGGACCATCACATTCTAAATCTGATGTTGGGGCAGTTGTGAATACGTGGGTGTGTTGGTGTTGTGTTCTGGGTTTAGTATCTCTGCTTCACTGCAGAGAAAGTCAGCGCTTGCTTAACCAGCAAAGTCATTTTCCAACTGGAGTTACTAGAAATACTGTAATATTGTGTTTGTTTTCCATTTTCTCTCTCTCTAGTGTTATTTGGCATGTTTGATTCTCTGTGATTAGTGTCATCTCAGTGCGTGTATTTATAGCAGGATGGCTTAGTCTTATTTTCAAGTTGTGCAATAAATAATTCATCTTAAATATGACTTGATGGTAGGCGCTACAAAGAAATTGAACTCAAGTAATTTTGGTAATTGTGGGCCACAGAAGGAGGAAAAAAATTAACATGTTTTTGTATTTTATGTTCTCTGAAAGAGGCATAATTTCTATCATTAATCATCTAATTCACTTCCATTGATTTTCTTTTTAATAGAAAATGAAAATAAAAGCAATTCAAAACCTACAATAATGTTAGGAGGAAAAGGGAAAAATTGTGAAAGATTCTTTAGACTGATTGCATAATGTAGAAGCACTCAGATTGCAGTTATTCTCTGGACAAAGTAAATTTGAAACATTAAAAGCTCATATTATTTTGCCTTCCTGGCCGGGCAGTGTGAACCACTTAGAATAAGAAAATTTTGTATGAAAATAGTGCTCAACATTAATATATCAATCCTGTTGTTCTTCATTCAGTGGGTGGGTGGGAGGAGGAATGGCCTTTACAGCAATGCACTTCTCTCCTGCTCCTCCTCAAACAGTGGGCAGTTTTGGTTCACAGATGAGGAAAAATAAAACCTCAAATCACACGGCTTGGCAAAACTGACATGTGCAGCTCAGCTCTTAAAGCAATTCAGATCCTGTATTCCAAAGCAAGTAATTGACCACCTCATCCATGAGTATCAAAGGAGAACTGCACTCTGAGGAGTTATTTTAGATGGAACAGAGGTGAGTCCAGCTGAAAGCATTAAATGGTACTGGAGGTGCCCTCCCACCTTGCTGGCCCTCAGCTGCAGCTGGGACTCCTTCTGAGGCTTCTGTGCCTGCACTAACCCCATGCATGTTTTATTGTGGAAAGGCTGCAGAGAGAAAACTAAAGAGCAGCTACCACATGGACCTTCAGCTTGAGAAGGATATTCATGGTTTTGCATGCTGTTTTTTCCCTCCCTTCTAATTCTATCCCAAAGTTCTCCCCTTTCCCATTGCAATCCCTTCTCCATGTTAATGCTCCGCACCCAGCTTTCCCACTCATTTCTTCCTTGACCCCTTTTTATGCAAATCATTTCAGTTGCTTTCCTTTATCTTTTCAGTTTGTATTTACCATCTTTATTGCATGCCAAGCTCATCTCGGGCTCCCCTTGTTTGTTTACAGAGCCTGTTGGTCTGGATCTGTGTGTATTCAGCTCTCTGTTTGCTCCCTGGCATTTGTCAGCCCTTTAGCACTACTGTCAATATCATTAATAATTACAAAATGGGAAACTGGTGACCTCAGAGACAGTTTTCCTGCTGAATAACTAGTTGTCCCAGCTCTTCCTCAGTTATTTGTACGAGATTTGTGTCTGTGATGTCCTTCCTGGCATCATTTGTTTTTTTCCTCAGACTTTTAATGGTTATCTTATGGTGTGTTTCTGTAAGTGCAGACTTTGGACACAGTTCATGGCAGGGAGTGCTGCTGCATCCAAGGGGGCTGCCACACGGATGGAGTTAAGTGTATATTTATGTCCTTATAGAATCAGGACTTTAAATTTCAACCTGAGTCTCAGCAGAGCCTTATCTTATGTCTTCTATTATGTCTGCTTCTGGCCTGCTATAATTAGGGGTTGCATTAACATACCAATAATAGTGTAAATGTTCCACCTGGGATTCTGAAGAAACTTCTTGTAAGTATGAAGGAGCATCAATATAGAAAATAAATGAGGTCATCATGAGTTATGGGACTATACTTACAGTGAGCAATTCTAGACCCTTATAGTTATTTTATTCTTTAATTTTCTAATATGTTATCCCTTAACTTCTTTTTCACTTACCTTAAACTTCTTTTTCATTATTTTCACTTCCCAGTAGTGATATGTGTAAAAAATGATGTGTTATCTCATTACATTGAGGGATACCAAGAATAACTATGCAGCAGAAGTGAGGATTTTTCTAAACAAAAGAGGGTAAACAGCTGTATTAAAATAATTTCTTTGACTTTACATGCTGGCTTTGATTTTTCAATCATTCTTAGGGTTTGGAGACAGGGAAGATTATGACCTTATTTTGCCTACAGCTCTTGGCATTAAAGCTCTTGTCTAGCCTCATAGCTCATCCTATTGTTCCTGTAGTAATTCCAGTCATTTGATTTGCACTGCTGCATAGCTTTAGTTTTAGTGTTTGGCCTGAGTGTACCTTCCTGGAATTATCAGTCATTATTTTCAGATGTTCTAATGACATTTAATTCCAGAGTTTTGAAAACACTAATTTACTTTTCTCAATTTGAAAGTGCTGTGGTACAATATAATTTTACTGGTTTGTAGTTGGTACTCTGAGTCTTTAGCATTTTACCCTTTGGAATTCTGTTGGAATGCATTTCTAAAGGAGAATTGATTGTAACTTTGGTAAATGGATATGATTACAGAGGCTGTCTGTAATTGGATTTTTACTTAAGAGGAATTAAATTTATGTTATGTTTCCTTATTGGAGGCAATGCTGTGCCTGTAATATTTCACTCTCAATACAATTGCTTTTGTTAGGATCATCTCCAATGTCTTAAGTCAGGCAAGAGCACCTGAGAGCACCTGGTTCCCTCAGTTTGATGCTGACACACTTCTTTGGTGATGCTGTAATACCATCCAAGGATGCCTTTAGTGCCTCTGCAATCTGATAGTGTACAAACATTTGATTTCACCATCTAAAAGTTTATAGGAGAAGTGTCTGTTATTTACTTTCAATTTAGGAGAAATGTAGTTACAGAATGTAGCTCCCATATGCTTGTGTGTGCCATATGCTGGGATGCTGGCACACAGACACGCTCTTGTGGGTGGGAATGCAAAGCCAGAAGACAGAGACTGTCACACTGAATATCCTCTTAGCACTCCTTGCTCAGTCTCCTGGAGGGGCCCTGTGGCAGCAGAAAGGGAATTTTTCTCCCCAAGCTCTACGTTTAACACTTGACTTAAGCCTTGAAGCAAAGCAGTTGCATCTGCAGCTATTTTCATTGCTCATATTAATTGCTTCACAGGTGGATCCACACAGTCTGCTAAACAATTCCAGCCCTTCTCTGAAGAAAAAAGTTATTTTTTTCAGCCTCTTAAACCTGGCTACCTTTCAGTTTAATTCATGATCCCGTGTTTATCATTACAAGAGAAGGTATTTTGGGTTTTATTTTTTTGTGACAGCAGTTCTTTTTATATCAGTGGAACTGCATTAAAATGTCATCCCACAGTTTGGCCCCAAGTGTTTAATTCCAGTTTGGTGGGGTTGACTGGTAGTAATAAAAAAGAATAGTGGGAGTTCAAAAACAAATCCTGCATTTCCTCTCTTTGTGGGAATCAATATTATAATTTGAAAGCCTTTATCTGACAGTGTCCTATTATCAGCTATTTTGTTCATATGTTTGTGTCCATTTTAAATGCTGCAGAGACAGTGGAAATCACACATTATGCCTAGGAGGGATTTTTACTCTTATTTTTTTTCTCAGTGCATAGGACTGCAAATGG
This sequence comes from Rhadina sibilatrix, assembly GCA_013400275.1. Classification (NCBI taxonomy): domain Eukaryota; kingdom Metazoa; phylum Chordata; class Aves; order Passeriformes; family Phylloscopidae; genus Rhadina; species Rhadina sibilatrix. Next base: position 735,036 of record VWYO01025620.1, read on the forward strand.
ACTGCATTTGCTCTCTGGGGGTATCCCACTTGAAAAAACAAAAGAGATGTTGACATAGCAGAAATAGCTTTGTGGTATGAGTTTATTTAAAACCATTGTGACAGAACTGAGGATTAAGGGGAAATATTTTTTATGCAGCATAAACCACATACGAGCCAAACCAATCAGTAGTTTGAAACCACCGAGGATAAATAATTTTACTTTCCTGAAGGTTCACTGAAAACAAATTTCTCTCATTCTCTTTCCAGAAGTGCCTGTATATGAAAATATTTTTCTCTTAGAAGTTAAAGCTAAGTAAACTGGGAAGTTTGCAGGAAGCAGAAATGAGGGAATTGGTTTCTGATGGAACCATTGGAGTTGGGTCCATCATCTCTGCTGTTTTCTGCCTGCCCCTTCCCAGTCTTTTAAAATGCCCTTATGGGCTTTTGCTTTATCATTTCATTTATTTTAGCAGTTCTTGCAGCGCAGCTCACCTCAAGCCAGGTTTTAAGTGTGTAGCAAGAGTCACAGGAGATCCTCCTCTTCCTCTCCTTTAGGTGTTATGTCTCTTACCAGAGTAGACATTAAATATTCTTTTCAGCCCCTTCTTGTCTTCATGCTTATACATATCCAATCCACTGTATTATTTATTTTAATTGAACTTTCCTCTCTCATGTTTCCATTATTCCAATAATTTTTTTAAGCCCCACCATCTCTGTCAAATATTTGCCCTGATTTCATATGTCCTTATATATATATCCATCTATTTTAGCATCCAAATAGACTCAGTGAACTTGGTGAATTATTTGTGTGCTTAAAATTGTGGCCATTTGTGCAGCAGATTGGGCAGTTAGATCACAGCTGATCACAGCAATGGGGTGTCTGGTTCAACATCGATACCTAGAACTTCCATCACTTGTACTGCCATCATTAATAAATGTCAGGAGTGAAGTGTGCTTTTCTGCCAGCTCCCAGTGAACATTGCAGCAGGGTGGTTTGCTCTGCAGCCACAGCTCCTGCTGCGTGGGGCTGGCAGTGCAGGACGATGCTCATGTCCCTGCCATGATGCTGAGGAGATGCTCTGCATCCCCTTGGCCAGACCTGGCGTGGTCACAGCTGTGTTGCCAAACCTGGGGTGTCCTTGCTGAAGGCAATGAGGCTGGACAGGCCTTGGGCACCAGAGTCTCTCACTTGTTTAACCTTGCTGAAGAGGGCAATTACACTGTGTCCCCACACAGAGCCGTGACCTCTGTCCTGTAATTGAGGAGGGGGAGGGCTGCCACTCTGAGGGCTGGAGCAGGGAGCTAGGAGGGGTCACAGGATTGGAAGTGAAAGGCAAGGATCAGCAATTTAGAGGTGGTTATTAATATGCTGATTTGCTGTCACTTGAGTCTAAAGAGACTTTTAACAATTGCTTGCCTTTTGCATGCTCTTCAAAATGCTGATTTTTTTCCACGGAATCTAATTACATTTTAATAAGATGGGTTTTTTTATTTCCAGGTGATTGCCAACCCATTCCTTTCTCCCATACAGTAGTGTAGTTGAAACCCAAAAAATCATGTGTATTCATTGCAGAGTTACACGCCAGTAAATCCTTTAACTGCAAGAAAACAGAGTTCTTTTTACTTTTCTTTTCATGCACTCTTACTCACATTAAATGCTGGCAACAAGGAAAATATATACAGCCTCAAAAACCTGAATTATTTAGCAGTTGTCATAAAATAGTATCACAGGTTGTTAAAGTTAAATAATAAAATCTGGGTTAAATAATTTCATCCTTAGTTGCTTTATGATACAATGTGTGGACTTGCCTAGAGTCAGAGAGCCCAACATGACTAAACTCTCACAGCCAAATTCAGTTCATTACTCTGTCCCTGAGTTTATTACTTTAATCAAGTCATGACCTACCTTTGCTTTGTTTAACCTACACTGGAGGATATAAATAGCCTATAATCTTGGAGGTTTTGTGAGAATTAATTATTATTAATGAAATGAAAGACTCCATGATGTGCAGGCTATTTTTATTTATTATAATTACTTACTATTAATTCACTGAATTTAGCAAGTTTTGTCCTAGGCTTCCTGTGACTCAGCTTCGTACATTAAATACTTTTGTTCTCTGTCGTGGCTATGCAATACCAATATCCACTGTGAAAAATTAATTATTCTGAAAAAGGACAACAGGCAAAGTAGGAGAGAATAAGAGGTATCACAATATTTAGGGAGCTCAATATGGAGGAGCCAGACCTGGTACTTACTCCTCACTGCAAGAAACATTTAGCTGTAGCATCTGCCCAGTCATTCCCTTCATCTGAAATATGAAAAAAATGACAGTTTTGGAGAAGGAAGCTTTCTTTTATCGTTTTTAGGGGCTTTTTTTTACTGCTTTGAAGCCATTTCAATTCCATGAGTAGCAAGTGCATCGCACCTTGTGAATCCTGGCATGGACCAAATATGTTTTCTGGCACATGGCCACAGTGTTACCTGCTTTCTTGTTTGGTTATACAATGTATTATTGGCTAAAGTGTCCCCACAACCTTTAAAATGACTGCCTCCTTGAGAATATTGACTTTATATCATCATTTAGATAACACACTGGTCAAATAAGAACGTGTCTTTATGGTTTTGTGAAGCTTCCAGCAGGTCACTGAGTGACAAACAAACAATGCCCTAAAACCAAATCAAACCTGTTTGCTGGAGTTTGTACCTGGTTCTGGCNCTCTGAGAAGAGGCTAGCTGGGCTAGTGGCTGAAACTCTTGGACCTCAAAGATAAGGATTTATGATGGACAAAGAGAAAATTATGCCTGACAGGAGGGATGAGACAAGAAAGAACCAATAAAAAAGTCTCCAGGCAGAGGCTGTAGTTGTCCTAGAAACTGCTATCAAACTACAAGAAAGATACATCCTAAAACAAAAGGCCTTTCTAAAGTTGTGCAAACTCTGCTAAACTTAACAATAAAACCCTTCATACTGTATTCCGAACTAAAGCTTCTAAATAATTTTTTTGCAAACTCACACCTGTTAATCCAGGGGGGTGAATCTCAGGTAGAACACCAGGACTGACTGCCCAGTGTGTAATACAATGTGTATATGTGTAAGAACATAAAGATTTCTGTCCCATTGCCTGCAGCTGTGACGTGCCTGTCGGAGCAGGGCGGCTCTGCCGCCGTCGGTGACTGCGTGCGGTGGGCAGGAGCGATGCCAGCCCTCGTCCAGGAGTGCCTCATTCCCTGCAAGGATGACTGCACTTTCACCCCCTGGTCTAAATTCACAGCCTGCTCCTCTGACTGTGACACAACCAGGAGCAGGAGGAGGTCGCTCACAGGTATAATCTTTTACAATATTTGTCTGATTGGGAGTAATGCCTCTGGAGTGTTGGAGTGGTGGGAAAATCTAGTTACCATCCTTAATCGGTTTTTGATCTGGCACTGATTGTTACCAGCCTTATACACATTCCAGTGCAAGAGCAGTGCAGAAAAACTCACCGGTGGAAAGGGTTTAGGCATAAACCAAATGAAACAGTGACCAGGCTTTGTGCACGTTTATCTGAGCTAATCTGGGAAGCATGCAGAAAATACATACAGAAGAGTACAAATCAATGTGAAAGGAAGTTTAGAACTGGGAGTTTTGTGCTCAGCAGTATGCCCCAGTTCAACAGGGCAAAATAATACCATGAAAAAAGAAAACCCAGTACCATTAGAACAGCTTTGTTTGATCTTTTACATGTATTCATTAAACTCACTGATTCAAACCATTTGATGGAGCAGTCTTCATACTTGCTGTCGAGGTTTGTTATTATGTTGTTTGAATGCTGACCAAACTGAAAAGCTTTAAAACTCCTTAGCATGAATAGTTTGGAACTGCGTGTTTTCCTGGGAGCTGTCTTCCCCCACATGCATACTTAAATCAAACAAAAATTAATTATACTGTTCTTACAGGGTTTATAAGAAATTTGCTGTTATTGTTCTTCTCAGAATTCACATCTTTTCATCTTTCTATGTTGTCTTTGAGAGCTAATATGTACCTGGCTTGAGTTTACTCCTTCAATAGAGGTGAAACTTCAAAGATCTTGACTGTGGAGTAGAGTGCTAAAGTTGCTGTAAGAATATCTGCTGACATAAAAGCTGGGATCTGAAGAGCAGCAAAATGTGGTGGCCCCCACTGCTCCTTCCTCCTAGACTCACTTGGCCTTGGCTGCATGGCTGTCTTCTTACTCCATTTGTAACTGCTGGAATGTTCTGCGTGTTTTACTAACTAATAATTACAGCATACATTCCTACTGGTTTCAAGCTGCTGTTCATCAATGTGGCTCATTAAAGGATAAAGTTTTCTTTTTCACATAACACCCCAGTATTGTACAATGCTCTGTAGTTTCTGGCAAGAAGCATATTCAAAAATGTTCTCTGTACCAGTGCCTGTATGTTTATAGTAGGAGAAATGCTTGGTCCCCAACAAAATAATAGGTGCCTGACCTTACAAAAAGTATGTAAAAAATAATAACTGCATACAGGTAGCCCTATCCCCTTTCTTACTCTGCTCTGTATCAGATGGAGATCTGTTCAAGTAAGGTTTGTAATGCCCAGGTTTTGCTGGTTTGTCTCCTCACCTGCCCTGCATTTGTGACCAACCACCACCAGTCTCTCCCCATCCAACCTTGCTGGGTTCCATTTGTCCTGCCAGGATGGAGCTTGTGGTCTCAGCCCATGCCCAGTGCAGGTGTCCTGAAAAGTGAGTGGTGAACATGCAGTGAGTATCCCAGGTGGGGATGTGACAGTGCCCCAGAGAACAGCAAGGGACAGCCAAATCAGACACTGGGTTTGGTTTGGCCCCCTCTCAAAAGGGGAAGTCAGTGAAACAGGCGCCAACTTATAAATTTGCATAAATAATTCTGAAAAATAGAGGTGAACAAAAGTTTTGAAAAAACCCCATCCACAGGAACCCGGTCCAGACATTTAAGGAAAATGCTGTTTCAAAAGTATTTTGTGATATTAAGAGTCCTTTATCCATTTGCATTTCACCTCTCTGTACGTGTGCATGAATTGTATCTCTTGTTCATCAACTGCATGTGTCTATGCTCCACTGAATGCTTTGGCTTCATTATAAGGGTTCATTAATAATGTCATTTAGTGGAAATCTTCTAATTGTTTGCTAAGTATTTGCTTGCCCTCCACTCAATTTTTAATAGTATAATTCATTTTACTTTGTAATTCATCATCGACTCTACATACAAAATCAGTCATTACTTAAGTGAAAGGCTTATTACAGAACATATGAAAATTCAAAATCATTATAATGAAAACACAGTTTTTAGGTGAGTCTTCTGTTAATTAATATAGTCAGTTAATTCACCGTATTATGGATACAAAGCCCTTTCTGTATTTTTAATATTTCCTATAGTTTTTATGTATAGTATGTATTACCTGTGTATATTTTTAATATATATAATGTTTGTTAGTATTCAGAACTGTAATTTTAAAATAAAACAATATTTAATCGGTGAGTTTATGTCCTCAAAAAAATTTTGGAGATTGTATTTTTAGCAACGATTTTTAAAGCAGTCTGCGAGGATGATAAAAATACCACTACCACTAATTCTAAAAATATTTCTTTGTGAGGAGTATGGGATCAATGTCACTTTCCCCCTTAAAATAGGGCTTTCATAGCAACTTCGTTTAGGGGGAAGATTCCAACAAAACAGATGGCAGAGCAAGTTGGAGAAAAACCAGTCACATAAGTGTGAGATTATTAACATCCTTACCTCAGTCTGTTGTGCTTCGTGTCATGATGGCAAAACATGGGCAAATCCCAAATTCCCATGTTTACTAATACAGTGCAGAGCACACAACTGAACATAGACAGTTTGTAGCTCCTCATGGCTTCTCAAACAGAAAAGGCTGGAAATGCCATTAGAGAGCTCCCAATCTAGTCAAAGTCTTTTAAAAGACTTTCCTTGAAGTGTGGGGAGTTGTACCTGCAAATAAATATGTGCATAAAATATAAACATAGATACATAAACATAGAATTATCTACCAAACTATAAAGATGCTGGCACTAATTGATATTTTTTTTGCATCCCTTTGTGAAATTCTACATTCCCCAGCACTCTGGGGAAACTTTTTAGTTTTTAAAGAGCTGAGGCTTGAAGGATGGTGGTATTAAGGGTCTACAGTCAGGGGCCTTTCCTTTGGAGGAACATATTTGTGTGGAAATAGGCGTTGATGAGACCCAGCTTGTGTGTGGTGAAATGGCTCTTGGTTCCAGACTGGAAAGGGGATTGTTGAGTTATATAACTGATCTTTTTCTTTTAGTACCTTATTTGTGTGCAATGAAGAGAAAACATTTCTTCTGGGATCAAAGCTTTAAAAACCTTCTGCAGAAGTGTTTTTAGTGCATCCAAGATCTCCAAGGAATGTTTTGAGGATGGATACAGATGCAGTTTGTTGCTGAAGATGAATTCTCCCTTCTCTGTGGATGCCGAGTGCAAAGACATTCCTGAGCTCAGCCAGCTTCAAGATAGTTCCATGGCATGCTGGCTGACCTGTGCCAAGCATTGATTTTTATCTTTAGAGGCTGTGTACAGACATTTGTTCCCTTGAGCAGTTGTAGGGAGGCAGGGAGCTTGAACTCTCTTTTTTGCATTAGTTCTTCTTGTACTGGGGACCCCTTCTCATGCCTTGAAGTCCTGCAGGAGGAGCATGGAGAGTGCAGTTGCAGAGAGCTGTACTGTGGGTTTGTTTGGATGCTGCTGCTGCTTCCTAAAACTACTGAAAGAGCCTTCTTTTAAAACCTGTTGAAGGAACAGAGCAAAGGAAAACATAAAAGCAAACGCATCCATTGAAATGCTTTCCAGCGCTAATAATTTACTGAGGATTATCTTTTTTCTGTTTTCTTCAAAGCATGGTTTGTGTGCACAGCTCATCTTTAACTAATTTGTAAAGAAATCTCAAAGAAGTTGTAGCTAATGCAGGGTCCTCTGGAAGTTGTCCTGGCAACCATTGATTGTGAACAAATAGAGATAAAACAATCAATTTATTTCCATCAGATAATTAGAGGGAAATGATATTATATGAAATTACAAAGTGTCTGAGCAGACCATTCCTAGAGTAAGGCTCTGTGTTTTACTCCTTGATCTGCCCATCAGAAGAGTATTTCCAAGTTCTCTGGTTGCCCCTGGAGATAAGTACGTTGTCCTTGCACGCCAGAGCGCTGGCAGCAGCTAATAGATGCTTCAGAAACATCCCTGAATATTAACATTCAGATTGTCTTGGTTCTGATGTGTTGAATTCATGCAAGCACAAATAACACGGCGCGTTGTTATCGAGAGCAGCAGATGTTGAGCTAACGCGCAGGTTTCTGTGCTTGGAGCAGGGCGAAGCAGGAAGCGAGACAAATGCCAGAACACAGAAGTTTACCCTCAAGTTGAGACGGAGCCGTGCCCCTGCGAGGTGTTCACCTCCCAGCCCCATGGGAATTGGTCTGACTGCGTTATCCGAGGGGCTCCATCCGAGCTGCAGCTGGGAATGCCGTCCCAGGGAGCGGCCAGGGAGTGCGGCGAGGGCGTGCGGCTGCGAGCCATCGCCTGCTACGACGGCAGCGGCAGACTGGTGGAGCCATCTCGCTGTAGCAGTTCAGGTAAGGAGATGTGAAGCAGCCCACAACACGTGTGAATAGCACTCCGTGGCTCTTTGTGGAGCTCATCCGAGGTGTGTGCTTGCTGGAGTAGCTCTCACAAGTTTGCCGTGGGTGTTCAACGCGGTTCTTCAAATGTCTTCTTACTGCTCTTTCATACTGAGGTTTCCCTCAGCACAAGGGTCTGCTGACATTTATGCAATGGAAATGAAGCACAAGGAGGCTAAAGTTGGCTACACTGACAGAATACCAGAGGCATTTCTTTTATTTCCCTGAAAATCCCATAAAAGTATAAGCTTTGGAGGAGGTATATTTATTTCTGTCAGCATTTTGTTTGAAGATATCTCCTACGTCCACTTTTTCTTGTTTAGAAATTTTTATTCCCTTTCACTCTGTTTGGAGGTTAGCATGGTTGTTTTCAATGAAGTAATTTGCAATTTTCTAGAGATAATTATATTTAATTACAAAATGCCTGTAATGTCACCTGCTGTTCCTCATACCAGGGACACATGGCTTCAGCAGCCAGTGGTCTCCTCCCTGCAATTATGTGCCAGTGTTAAGCTGAAATTCACACAGTATATTTTCAAAAACTCGTAGAATATATTTTCATATCCCTGCTTCATGGAGTGCTGTTCGCTTATATCTCTTGTGTAATCAAGTAGCCTGTATCAGAAAGAGGGCAGAGTTAAAATCGGGATGAGCAGGATGTGTCATTCCATTTGGGTGTTTTTTCCCAATTTCCATGATATTTCCATTGAATGGTTTAAGTTGGAAGTGGCCTTAAATACCATCTCATTTCAGCTCCTTTCCACTATCCCAGGTTGCTCTAAGCCCCATCCAAACTGGCCTTGAACACTTCCAGGGATGGGGCAGCCACAATCTTTCTGGGAAACTTGTGCTAGAGCTTCACCACCCTCACAGTTAAGAATTTCTTCCTGGTATCGAATCTAACCCTCACCTCTGTGTGTTTGAAGCCATTCCTCCTTGTCCCATCACTTACCACAGACATAAGGTTTTATTTTAGGAGCAAAATCTCTATCTGGGCTGCCCCCAAACCACTGCTGCTCTCTGACTTACAGCCAAAAGTCTTGGGACACCGTAGAGGAGGATGTAGTAGTTTGGAAGACTGCTGATGAGCTGTATGATGGGAGGGGGAGAAGTGATGTCTCAGGAGGAGGTTAAGTAATACAGTGGGCACCACGAATATTCCTGAGAGCATAAAGGAGCAGAGAAATCAGCTCTCTGGAGGGTCTTCATGATGGGATCAGCAGCCTGAGCTGCTGTAATGAAAAGAGAAAACCTCCACCCTAATGAAGTGACTCAGTCCTGGAGTGAATTCCTCTTGCAGCTGTTGATGGCTGTTCCAGCTGGCTGCACGGGTTCATAAAGCAGCTTTCCATGGTTTGTGTTTCAACAGGGTGCTTTTGTACCAATTGATTATGCCTCTGTGGCCCATGAAGGAGGAGTAGTATACCTTTCCCCCACATTACCTTTTTTTCTGCAAAAAGAGAGCTGCTGGGTTTTGGAAGGTGGGTTTGCCTGTGGCGTGACTTGCTCTTTTGAGAAGCTCAGAGGTTTTATCACTGTTAAAAAGGGAAGGTTGTCTATGCGTGGGGCTTTTCTAAATAACCTTGAAGCCTGTTTTCTGTCAGTGATATTTATGTGGCATTTTTAATGGCCTGGCTTCTCTTAGGGAGGTAGTAGGGAGTGGTAGCTCCAGGGGAATATTGTTCACTTTCTTGTCTTCAGCTTTTTATGTGAGCAGAAATGATTGTGGCACTGCCCTGGCACAAGGCCCTCGTCAGAGGCAGAGGGGTGGTGAGTGACTTTGGGCACAGAGTGACTAAAAATGGGCAGAAGCTCCACAGGCTCCAATTCCATCACCTGGGACCTGCCTCCCAAGGTTACAAGTCAAGCCTGATATTTATGGTCCCTAGAGCTGGGAACTTTCAAAATGCACTTCTGAACACCTTATTGAATTAGTGATAGAAACAAATCATTATCCAATTAATAATTGGCGGAATGCTTTTCAACCATTATGGAGAAGAACAATTTACACAAGCATGCAGAATTGCTAAGCCCTGAGAAATTATTCATGACAGTGTGTTTTTTTAAGCAGCTCAGTTCGTCTTGCTCACAATTAGTATCAGGTGATCTTTTAACATTTGCTGGCTGCCCATGATTATGGCTAATTAATCCATTGTCTTATATACTGAATGCCAACCACTGTGATACCTGGGCCTTGTTCTTGCTTTATGAGGGGGGGATAAGCAGGTTCCCCTTTTACTCCTTTCAGGTCTTCTGACTTCTCTGTTTCCTGCTCTTCCTTCTGCAGGACAGTGCTTTTCCTTCCTTTCCCTTGAACCAGAAGAGAAGTGAGAAGTTGTAAGACTTCAGTTCTTTGATGGGTCCTTTTGGTGAACTGCAAAATGTAGAAAAAGAGATGTAGGGATGTAAATTGTGCCTCAAGAGTAGGAGTAAATTTGTCCTCCATTTGATAATGTCCTGAGTACATGGTATAAGATAATAAAAATGTGTAGAACAGAATAGGTCAGTTTGTAGCTTTTCTGGGGGGGAAACTCTGAGCTTTTGCCTTCTTGCTGCTGTGATTTTTATTTTCCCTGACTGAAACCTTGTGAACTTAGACTTGAGTAGGGTTTATTTCACTTGGTCAGTGTGACCTATTATGTGAGTGTATCAAAGTTGTCAAGTGAATGTGCAGGTCTTGAGTCTGGTGTAGGAATAAACTGCTCAGAAGGGTTCTGGTTCTGAGGCCCTGCTCTTCTGATGACTTTTCTGAGTGATTCTGCATTTGCAACTTGGAGGGCAAGGGGGAAACCTAACCAAAAACCCAATTTATTCTGCTCATCTGTGTTTCCAAGAGGTTTAGACTGTAACTGTCCTAAGCCTATTATCTATAAATACATTAACCCTTTAAGCATACCTTCCCAACTGGAAATGAATATTTTCTCCCAGTTGGTGTACTTACTGCAAGCAGAGTATCCCAGGGTCCAGGAAGAGTCAAGACAGAAACATTCCAGCTGTTTCTTTTTGTAAATGCTCTGTCTACCTGCCTGGGTACAGTTTCTTCTGTCAGGACCTGAAGCCTGGGCTGCCAGGAGAGACCTCTGCCCTGACCCACCAGAGCTGAGCAAGCCTGGTGTCAAGACTCTGGGTCACCTGTAGTGGGCACACTGATCTCCACTGACTGATTTACCCATCCTTACTGCTATTGAATTGTGTGTTAGCTCGTGGTCATTAGATATGACAACCTTAAAAATACAAATCACAGGCTTTTCTGAATTTTATTCCTTTCTTTACCAAATCTTTTCTCCAGGAAAAAAGTACACTTTCCTTTTTCATGGCTGCCTTTTGTGATAAACTGCTTTATTTTGATGGTGTCACCTTTTTTCTTGATCACCCATTCAATAAGCTTGAGAAATGAGTGATATGCATTTTCCAATTGAGCTAGTGATTTTCTCCGAGATTTGGTTCACCCTGTTTTTTCTTCCTTTAAATTGGAAATGCACATATGAAATCATGGATAGAGGTAACTACCTCTAACTACATTACAAAATTGTAATTGGTGGTTTGCCTCAATTTTCCTTCCCATCAGAAGACTGCTTGTATTGTGTTGAGCTCACTGCTAGTCCAGAGGGTCTCCATTTGCTAGCTCGGTTCTGGAGCATCCTCTTTGGCCATGAAATTGTTCTTTTGATTGCAGTTCATCCGCTTCTCAATCTGTCATCTGAGCTGCTCATACTATTTTTGAATTTCCACCTCCTTTGTTTTGAATGATTTCCCGTCGTCCCTTTGCTTCTCTTTCTTGTGTGCGATGCCAACAGGGTTTTTTTAATCTTAGAGGAACATAGGGTGCCTCATCTGTTCCAAATCAAAGGCTGGAGATTTCTGTGCTCTTGCATGGAGGTTCTGCTTTTGATCCGACGGGCAATTTATGGAAAGCAGGAATTTGTGAAGAGTGCTTATCCTATTCTAATTCTGCTGTGCTCGCAACAACAGGAACCTGGAAGAAAAAGGCACGACAGACAAATAGATCCTGGTTTTAAATCACTTAGCTGCAACCTGCACTCACCTTAAAAAGCTTTAATTATCTCTGAATTTGTGATGGGCACAGCAGGGATGCTCCAACACCTCCTTACTCTCAACAGTGCAGTATCTCCTTCTGTGAGCTCCAATTGCTGGTGGACATACCCATCCCAAAATGAAAATGCTGAGATTGACTCCCCCCATTTTAGGGGAAAATGAGCTGTTTTCAATCCCTTGATTTTAATAAGCATTCTGCAGATTTTTATTTGTATAGCTCAAAAAGCCATAAGCACAGCCTGATAGGTTAAAGGAATATGAGTCATGTCTGTCCTGGTCTAAAAGCAAACTTGCTGCTCCTACAAGGTGGCAGTTTTGGGGGAAAAATAAAAAATAATGTTGAAAATGCAACATAGATGCCTGTTTATTTTTGGAAGTGTATCAATTTTAGTAATTACTATGGTATATATTTTTGCACATCTAGCAAATTTTAGTTTGAAGAGTGAAATTGTAGAAATGCCTGATTTTGAAAATCTTCAGAAAGATAAACTTTTCTGAACAGACGTTTCCCTGTGTTTTCGAAAATATTCCAAAGTTTAATTTCTTTCTTAGTCTGAGTGACATTTTATATTGAAATTTCAGTTTTTAGTACAACCTGTTGATTTCAGAACCCAGCTAGGCTCTCTGTAATCACTTCCCAGAGATAACAAAGACATCCCTGTTTTATCAACACTGCAGCACAAATCCAAAACACAGCCCCATACCAGAAACTGTGAAGAGAATTAACTCTACCCCAGCCAAAACCAGCTTAGTCTTTCTCTGTGGCCTTTTTATTACATGTCTGGATTCCATTAATGGCTGTATTGCCACTAGAAAGCTTTTCAAAGACTGCTAGAGAAAGAAGTTTCAGCTAAGAATTCACCTTATTTTCTGTCTGTCTCATCCCCTGGCATTGGAATTAAGGCTGGATCACAGGACTGTCCTGCCCTGTAGTCTTCAGTTCAGGACTCTTGGAAGCCACTGCCACCTTTGACTGTTTTCTGCTCTCTCACAGCTAAATAGCTTCTAAATTTAGCTCTGAAATCCTGGCTGGGTTCTGCTCTGGACTCTCTCTGACATTCCTACATGTCTCCTTGGGTGTGTGGTGACACTTTTAATTACAGCTGTGGCTGCCAGGGGAGCTGTAACAGACACAGAGCCTGGGAAGGACCTGGCCTCCATTTCTTGTTTGACTACAGGTTTTTTACATATTGCTCCCATAACAGTGCTCAAAGAATGTTGATTTATTCCTTATCTTTTCCTTTGTTTGGATTTTGTTTTTGTTTTGGTTTTTTTTTTTTCAAAATCTGTTTGCCATAAGAAAATTTGGCCATGGTTCTTCCTTTATGGATGTTAAAAGACTTATCAAATGAAATTGGATCACAGGACAACTGTTCAGACATTGAGTTCTCTGTGTTTTCCTGGCAACAGAATCAAAGATAAACAGCCATCAAAAAAGTTATTTCTGAATGGGTCAAACTGGCTATCAAAGAAGCTTATTTAAAGCAAGGTAAGACTTCCCCTGAGGCATTAGTACACAGAAATGCACATTCTTCTGGGTCTTTATCTTCTTACAGAAAGGAAGCATGCATCCTAAGAAAAAATACTTAGAAACTTGGCTTTTGGAGCAGCATCCTCTGTAAGTGCTGCATTTAGTCAGAGTGATGTTTGCTGTTACTCCTTGGCTCTAAATACACATCTTTATTGCTTATCTTCTTGCCCAAATTTCTTTTATGCTTTTTGCTGCATTCCATAAAGTGACCTCTTTGAAGAGGTGGCAGTGCCAGACTTTATGAAGGAATGGCTTTTTACTGACCTCAAACAGACTTTCTCATGTTTGACATTCACCATCAGCTGCCTCTTCCTGGACAACCTCTGCCCACCCTTGCTCATGTCCATCCCTTCTGTTCTTATTTTTAGGCTCAGTTAAGATTTTTGTTTGTTTGTTTGTTTGTTTTTACCGATTGATTAAAGCTCTTCCATGGGACTCAGTAATGTTTTTAATGTAGAAATTGTAACTCAGTGTAGAAATAGTCTATGGGAGCTTTAGGAGAGCTGTGATAGCAGGTTAATGCACTGGGTGATCTCCTGGCCTGATTTCTGCAGCAGGCTGTGCAAAGAGAATTTCCTTGAAATGTGGCCTGTCTCTTCAGCCTTAATAACACATTTGTCACAAATACAGCCTGTTATGAGGCAAGGCTCTAATAAAATGTTACCATACAAAGATAGACTTAGAATTAACATTTTTCTCTCCCTACATGCCATTCCATTTAATCTGCTATATTGGAAGTATGAAGAAATATCCTTTTAGCCTAATCCTGTTCATGAATTACATATTCTAGTCCTAGGACCTCTGTACTTCTGCTGCCCATGGAGAGCTTCATGATCCCTCTGAGATGTGTGGCTGCCCTGGGAAGTGATGTGCTGGTAGTTCATAGGATTCCTCTCATGTCTTATGTGGGGTTTTCTGCAGTGTTCTTTAACCTGTTTGCCTTTTATACAGCTCTGATGAGTAGGACTTTCAGGCAAATAAATGCATGACAAATAATTTTTGAGTGGAGAGTGACAATTCTATGTCTTTACCACTCCTGGGCAGCCCTGTGGCAGCTGGACATAGCAGATATTGTAGTGGAGTTCAGTGGCATTAAAGGATTTAATGTCTGATGCATTCTGAAGATTGTCAGAAGCAACTTAATTAAACTCAAACTTCAGCTTGCTCTGTTCTAAGGATTATCCCTGTGATACTGATGAGTAGTAGAGAATTTATCCTACCTTAGTCTCTTCCTGGGCCTGAAATACACTTTAATAGCTCTCTGTCCTCCAAGGTTTGCAAATGAGGATGGTGTAAATTAAATTGCTGGGAGCCTAGTTTGCAAATGTTCAGATATCCCTCACTGCAGACAGAGATTCCCACTGTGAATTCTTGGCTCTCATTTGTATTTGGTAACATGGGGAAGTGACCACTAAAACTAGTGTTATTTAACAGGTTTGCTTTGCCTTCTGCTTCTGAATTCACTGAAGTCCTCCAGCACAGGAGATTGAACTGCACAACCAGAGAGCTCAAAGTCACACTGCAAAATTGAAACAAAAGTCTATCAGAAATTCAGTACATCAGTACTCTGTGCTGGGGCCTGCTAGTGTCACAAACACGTCCTGTTTCCCTCTCAAGGTTTTCCATCATATAAATGAGTCGATGTGCCTGAGCTGTGGAAAACCAGGACTGTTCCCTTTCTTAAAATCGTGTTTTCGTCAGATGTTTTTTATAGTACAGCTTTATTCAAGAAGGTCAGATGCTTCTGCAGCAAGGTGACCTCTAAAAGGTGGAGTGAGACTCCTTATGCAAGCAGATGGGACCTGGCAGCAGCTGCCTGGATTTTGGGAAAGCACTCGTGGATCTTCCTGGTGCTGGTAATGGTTAGTGGCATCCTTAAAAGAGCAGCTGTATAATTAAAGTGTGCAGTTGGGCTTCTCATTTAGTGTTGATGGGAGCAGGAATTGAGGCAGAGTATTGATTCAAATGTATTGATTCGGGGGTCACTGTGTCATTCACCTCCCGTGACATTGGGGAGGGGGCTGTGGAGGTCACAGCTGGCTCACAGCCTTCCCCTCACTTTCCAGTGCCTGTGTGACCTGCTCGTGAACAGAGGCCCTCACACTGGGAAAAACCCCTTGAGTTTGTAAATTAAAGAACTGGGAATGTACATTTACAGAAAACAAAAATTCTTGTCATGCTGCTAGAAGCCCTCTTGATAATATTAATTGCACACTGATCTAATTAGTGTTCCTGTCTTCTGCAGAGTCATCTGCTGGTTTGGTTTGTCTGAAATAAAAGCAATACTGTAATGCAGAATACATGCTAATTTTCAGGATGCAGGGAGATGTATCAGTGTGTCCCATTGTGTCAAATGAAAGCCATAACGTTGTTGTCCAAGGCAAGTTGTCTAAATGAGGCTTGCCTGTGTCTTGGGGTCACAGCTTGGCAGCAGAAATGAGGTGGCATAATTGTGTTGACAGTGCCCAATGTCGTGGCTTCAGAAACTGGCAGAAAGATGCTCTCCATGGAGGGCCCCAAAGTCTGAAATTGAGTTTCTTAGTGTGCTCCAGCAGAGCCTGAAACCATTGACCTTCAGGACATATATGATTTACTGAGGGGGGTAGATCCTTTCAGTGACATTTGGTGGCAGCTTTCTCCCAGTGATGGACCCTTGCCTCTGGAAGATGCTTCCTGCCTGGTCCAAATTGCCCAAGTCTGTATTGATCTTCAGAGCACTCTGCAGTGCACATCTATTTTCAGAGCTGCTGTGCCATCAGGCCTCTGAGAGAAGTCAGATGTAGGAGAAAAGGGAATTTGATGGTCTGTGAACAGTTTGTGTTCAGGCTTTAAGAAAAAAAGTATTGTTTTCTTGTATAAATATCATAATAATAGAAAATAAGCACAGTCTCAGGTTTGTTTTAAGAACATGCTCATACTATGAATTGAGTAGCCTGAAAATATATATATGGTAAACAATCCATAATAAAACACAGTGGGCTGAGTTTTTTTCCTGATACATAGAGGATTCCAACCTTGCTAAGAAAAAAAAAAAAAAAAAGCTACTCTGTTTTATTTGAAGGAAACAGATGATTTTCCCAGTGGCAGAGTGATGAGCAAAGTATACAGAAAAACACAGCTGAGCTACTCCCCTAACTGCTATTGATCCCAGTGGATGGTTTTTTATTTGAGCAAGGACTTTGTTAAGATGTCAGGGCTCCCAAGCAGCCAGGCCAGCCCTTCACCATGGGAGAGCAGCCCTGGGAAAAGGAAGCATCATTCCCACAGTTGGTTTTGGAGCCTGGACAGACTTGTGCTGTGGATTTTTGCCCTCCTGTATCACATGTTCCCTGTGAAATGAGTGCACACTGTGAAGTCCTATTTATTTGCTCTATTTATTTGCACTCAGAAGGCAGCAGACGAGACTCCTTCCCCGGAAGAGTTCTCAGCTTGTTCTGCAATCTGTTACAAGGAAAGTGCTAATTAATGGAGATTTCCTTATAGAGTTAAAAGATTAAATATATCAACTACCAGGGCTTGTGTCTAACGCCAAGTGTCTGCTTGCAAGTTCTTTAAGGAAGAAAACTGTAATGCAGAATCAAAAGAAATTAGAAATCATAATGCAAAGTCAGCATCCACCCAACTGCCTCCTCGGGATTTATAGAGACTGTGAAATTGAGCAATAAACCCAACCTTTGGATGAATTTCAATAACAATAATGTTGAGTTAAACTTACCAGCCTTTTTTACAAGTCCTCTCTGGTCTATTTAGAATCTCTAATCAGTCTGCTACGAGATAACGTGAGCGTGTGCATCTTTTGTTGAGAAAGTGGGAATAGATTAGCTAAGGATCCATTATTTGAGCCTTGCAAAATATTTGATGTGGAAGTTATTTTTGCTGGGTTTTTTTGGCATTTACTGAATGTAAATTAGATTATCTCCTAAATTTCTCAGCAAACTAATAATGCATAAAATCTCTCAAATCCTTGTGTACTATAAAAAAAAGAAGATTAAGCAGATTTGTTCTGTGGCAAGATTAAATCCTTTTCAGCTGCAACTCAAGTTTTTAGCAACTTAAGTCTCCCAGACTTACTATGTTTAGTTCCCTTCAGTTAATAATTTTCTCCCTTGGAGCAGGATTTAGATTTTGAACAGGGATTATTTAGGATGAGGTGCTCCTCTTGCAGCTCACAAGCTTCTGGAGCCTTTGGTTGTGCTATGTGGCCCATGGCCAGTGGCTGCCTTATTCTTGGCACACTGGGAAAGCCTCAGCTATAGAAATATGATCAGCTGGTGGAGTTAAGTCTGTGAGCTGCAGTCTGTACTCGGTGCTGAGCTTTAACCTGAGGTGAAGCAAGAAGTTTGCCTTGCAGGAGATCCCAGATCTTCAGCTGAGCAGAATTTGGCCCACCAAGTGCTGTGGTCTACCAGGTCTCCCTTAAAAAGTCTTTAGCTATTAAATTTTTAGCACTGCTTGGATTTACTGGTGTTATTTTGTGATATTTCACAGTCAGTAACCAAGTGAATGTAAATATTAATTGCAAAATGAATCAATTTTTTTTCCCTCTACCTTTTGTCTGTGTAATTAGAAACTTTTCTCCTGTGTCACTGTCCACACTGCTGCTCCCTAGTTTGTTAAAGGGTGATCTCTCCTGTCCCACAGACTCCAAGGGAAATTAGCAGTGTTATTACCAGTGGCAGCTGTGGTGATGCACAGAATTGTCCCTCTCACAGTAATGACCTTGAGTTTTATGAAGCACCTCAAGGTTTACTAACAAGGGTAGAACTGCTAGAAGTTTGTTAATTGAAACCATGAAATATGTTAGAGAGGATACAAATGAGTTTAAAGCCAATTCAATTAGAGGTGCATCTGTTTCCAAAGCTGCTGGAGAAATGTTTATTTTCACATCACTTTTAAGCCAGCCTCTTGGAATGCTGCTGGCACTGTTGTTTAACGCTGTGTGCAGACCTTACACCCACAGCAAATTTATCTTTTGGAAGTGCTGCAGTCAGGTGGAAGCGTCCCTGATGTTTGCTTGTGAACCCACTGATGTCCTGCTTCTCCCAGCACAACCCCCTGGGGCATCACTGACACCCCCCAGCCCATCACCAAGCTGCCTCCTCTTGCCCTGGCTGGCTCTGCTGGGTGGCACAGAAAAACAGGACAATGATAGTTTTTGCACTGTGTATTTGTACCTCTCTGATGCTGGCATGGGTTGCCCAGAGAAGCTGTGGCTGCCCCATTTCCCTGGAAGTGTCCAAGGCCAGGTTGGATGGGGCTTGGGCCAGCCTGGGATAGTGGAAGGTGACCCTGCCCAGGGCAGGAGGGTGGAACAAGATGAACTTTGAGGTCCCTTCCAACCCAAACCTTCTGTGATTCCATGACAGCCACCAGACCATGGACCCCACTTTATCCACCTGCTGTTGCTTTGTCTCTGGGCTGCAGAGGAGAATTGAGGTGAGTCAGGGCTGCTACACTGTGTGTCTGAGCCTTCCCAGGACAAGCTGTGTGATCTGTGGGTGCTTTGTTTGTTACAGACACTTTAGAGGCTCCATTTGTGGCTTGTTAAGCAACAAGCACACTGTTCTTAATGAATAAATCATAGTCAAATGAGCTGTGCAAGCCTAGGTAAATGCATTTGTTCATCCCAGTACGTTGGCAGTGTCTCAGTAGAAAAACAATAACACTTAAATGTAGGAAAGGCTTATTTGGTCATCCACATTTAATTTTTTCTGCCATTTCCCAGTAGCATGTTTCAAAGTGCCCATTTAAGTAACCTGGTGTTCTTGTCAGTACCTCCTGTGGCATCTGTGTGTGCAGCTCCAGCTCTGTGGTGATCAGGAGCCTGCTGTTGGCCCAGGTAGGACAGAGGCTCTCTCCTGCTCTGTCTGAATTAAATGAGCTTTATTTGAACAGCGTTTGAGATTTTGAGGAATATTAATAGCAATAATAATTTTAAAAAGGAAGTGAAAGGAAGCTTCAAGAAGTCTGAGAACACATGGAGAGCAGGCTGAACATGGCTGAGAAGTAGAGAACATCTTCTGTGGAAGGTTTTGGAAATGTAACAATTGTTTGGTACCAGGTTTTGCAGATGGGAGAAAAATGGGGGATGTGATGGATGAGTGAGAAATTTAAGGTTGACACTGACAAAACCAGCTGTGTAAACTCAGCCTTGAGTTGATCTCCCAAGCTGAGCAACAGTGGCTCAGAAATATGTTATTTACTTTATTCATATTCTGTTATGGTAAGAATATTTCTCTGGATAGTAGCTTGAATGTAAAATTCTTTATTAATGGATTGTTTTAATAGCATATTGCCTTTGGGGTTTTTTGTCTGTTTAGTATTGTGCATCATGCCAAAGCTACAAGTTTTCTAGGCATGCCAAAACTAGGATTATTGTGGGTCTTCTTAGTCCCCTGACAACAGCAAGTTATTACTTGGCTCCTGCAGAAAAAAAAAATACCATGGACTCACAGGCAGTGGATGAGCTGAGTAAAATGTTATTTACTACTCATCATAAAAAGATAGCCATAAAGGCATTCTTTGAGCAGAGAGGCTCATCACAGGAACATTTTTGGATGAAAATTTTGGTTGAATTGAAATTTTTGCTCTGTGGATAAATACCTTAGTGTAGGGTTAAGCTTAAGTGGTTGATAGAAGAGTAATGGCAGTCTGTGAGGAGAGCTTGAAGGAAAGTTATGTTCCCATCTTGATTTTGTTGCATTGTTCAGTATGGAGAATCCCCTTCCTCTGGACAATATGGAAGTGTAGTGCTCTGTAGCTGGCCAGCATTTGATTGTATTTAATGTAATTAAGAAATAGGGGGGAGAAAACTGTAAAAGGAATGAGCAGCCTCTTAGCAATGGGATGTCTTTGGAAATTCTGTGGTTCACTGAGGGATAACTCACAACACTTCCTGGGCATGGAGTACAATAGGTGTTTCAGTCTTCACAGAACAATCTGGGTTGGAAGGGACCTGTTAAAGATCATCATGTGAACTCAGTGAGCTAGACTGGATTGCTCCAAGCCCCATCCAACCTGGCCTTGAACACTTCCAGGGATGGGGCATCCGCAGCTTCTCTGGGCAACCTCTGCCAGTATTCTGCCACCCTCATTGTAAAACCTTCCTTCTTGTATATAAGAAATAATGTTTATTATAACTTTTCCTTCATCTTCCTTATTTTTATGGTAGTCTATTTCTTTTTCTTGTCTTATATTTCTTTTTATTATAGATGTAGATCTTGAGCTGTCTAAAGACTTCGCCCATTTTGCCTTCTCTGATAAGTTGATAACCCCTCTGACTAATCCTACTTTGAAACAAGGCACTTTCTTTGTTTCTGTTGAGAGTTAATTACCCAGGCTGTCACACAGCCCAAGGAAAGATGATATTTCATACGGTGGTGGAACAGAACTCTTTGGAGAACTGCCTAAGAAATGCTTCTCATAAATCTATCATGAGAAAATTTCTTTTACTTATCATAATGTATTATGAATTGCTTTGAGTGGCAACCTAAGCAGATGGAACAGAATATCAGTGGGATATTTGGGAGTTTTATTTGGGGGAAAAAAGTGAGTCTGTTTTAGAAATATTTGTATGTGTGTGTGCATGGGTGTCATCTCACCGAAGTGAGCATACAAAGCATACAAAGTTGAAATATCTCAAACATTCCAATATCCCTGGAATGGATTCAGTCAGAAATAATTAAGATACCCAATTCCAGTGGCTTCAGAGCTGCAAATGAAGAGGCACCTCACCAGTCAGAGATCAGAGGCAGCAGAGAAAAGCAGAGCACACTGTTTGGGCACAGGTCTGCAGCGTTGGGGAGAGTTACAGGCAGAGTTACATGGGGAAATGATTGCAGCTGTCAGGCTGCGGGGTGGCCGCCGTAAAGAAACGGGAGCAGCACCATCACAGGGAATCAGGAGAGGAGAAATAGAGCAGCACCGAGCTGAAGGAGCTGTTGCTGCTGCCGTTTTTTAAGGCACTGTTTACAAAAGCAACATCAGTATTTCTTGTACCTCTAGAAGGAAGATATTTTCCAGCGGATGGATGCCTAAATAAGCCTGAAACCTTTATTGATACTGACTTCAGCGTGAAGAGCAGGAGGGAGGCAGCAAATTGCTGCTGTGGGTTGATGCCCAGGCTGTAACACAGTTCAGGTTTGGAGTGAGCAGCAGGTTTGGGCATGGTTCAGCCAATAAATCCAGCTCTGAACCAGAATAATCTCCGTGCCTCAGCCTTGGTGTTTCATTGTTGTCTGGGGCTGTTGTCTTGGGGTTTTGGACAGCAGCTGCTTCAGGGTTTAGTTTTGTTGTTTGGGTGTTTTTTCCCTCCGTACTGCAGTGAGTGTCACCTGGGTAGACGAGGGAAACCCTTCCTAAAAGAGTCATGAAATGAGTTAATTTGGTATTCTGTAGGTGAGGAATCAAGAGGGAGTGTTCACATGATGAAAACCAAACAGAAATAAAGGGCATAAAAATGAGAAACATCAGAACAGTGGTAGGGATGAAGTTATTTCCATACCCATCATTGCCAGAGCTGTCAGAGGGATGAAGCTGCCTCTAATAAAGGCTGATCTGAGCAGCCACTGGCTTTCATGATCTAACATGAAATCTCTTTTTTGTTTAAATTAAAATAATACATACAGACATGACAGGCAGATAATAGGAGCCAAGGGAGAATGAATGCAGCATGGTAAGCAGGAAGGTGCAGGAATTACTCCACACTGCCAACCTAGGACTGGTGCCACTAATTCCCTGGAGACCCCCAGGGTTTGGCCACCCTCCACTGCTGTTCTGCACACCAAGAGCTCCACGGCCACTGCTGGGCTCTGCAAAATCTCTCTTCCCATATGCCAGCTTCTAAAACAGCTGTGGGGTTGTGCCTTTTTGGAGGAACCTGTTGGGTTTTAATTTACAAGGTGCTGGTCCTGCAGATGCCTGCTGTTGTGATTTTAAGAAATTATGATCTTGTGAGGACTTTCATGTCAAACTGGTTTAAGGTGAAAGTAAAGCTTTAAAATGCCATTTTTGAAACCCAGAATAAGCAAAACGTTTGGAAAGAGGTATAAAGAGAACTTGAGAGATGTGGGAAGCAGGTTTCATCTGCTTCTCCCAAGAAAAAAATCCCACGCTGGTCCACTTGGCAGGCAGGTCCCTCACACATCTGATGGGAGCTGCCAAGAGGAGACCTCTGTTGCCTCCACCATCCTGTGGTTCTCTCTGCTGGGGAGAGAGCCTGTGTGTGTCTCCTGCTTGTGCCAGCTCTGGAGTTGGCCAATGTATTGCAGAAGGAGTACACAACTGGACTGAACTCCTAATTATCCTGAATTTGTCATGACCACAGTCTAATAAGGAAGGTACTTACCACATTTTGGTAAGTACCATTGGACAGCTTCACAACAGGTACTTTTGCCAGCGTGTGTCCTTTACATTGTTCTATCACTGCCTTCATTGAACTAAACCAAATAGAAACTAATTTTAGTCACTGCTGTTCTTCACAAATGATGCCAATAACCTCGTGTTGGATGGTGGTGTCAGTCTGCCAAATGCCTTCTCCTTAAGAAGTTCTTGTTTTGTGTTGGTTGCACAGGTTAGATCGGGGATGGGAGTTCATTTGTTGGTTGTGGTGATTAAAACCTTTCTTAAATTTCTGGTCTAGGTTACATTGAGGAGCCTTGCACGGTCCCGTGCCCGTTTGATTGCAAGTTAAGCGATTGGTCCAGTTGGTCTCCTTGCAGCTCTTCGTGTGGCCCGGGGGTGAGGGTCCGATCCAAGTGGCTCAAGGAGAAGCCCTACAATGGAGGTCGTCCCTGCCCCAAGCTGGATCTCAGGAATCAGGTGAGCAATGCTCCGACAGCCAACAGAAATCTCTCTGTGCTGTGTTCTGAGTCAGGATCCAAAGTTGCTGTGCTGGTGAGGAAGTTGAAGATAGGAGTTATCTCTGGGACCACACCTTGGGTCTCGTTTTGTAGGCAATCCTTGACCTTCTTGAGAACTGAGGGAGAGGTGCTCATGTATCAGCAGAATTTGACCTGAAACACCGTGTTTCTTATGTGAAGAAATTGTTATCTCCCAGAGCACAGGAAGCCCTGGATTAATAATCCCACCTGGACAGCCTGTAGACATCAGAGAACTCAGATGTCATGGATATTTTAAAAATTTTAATTTTTTCTGAGACTGTGGTTGCTGTAGAAACATTTGTTAAATAAAAATTGCTATTTTTAGCAACATTTCTTTTCAACGCAGCACAGGTTCCCTTGAACATTAATCTCTGTATATTCAATATTGAAGTATCCTATCACAGGAAAATAATCTTTAAATTGCTACTCTTAAAGGAAGATCAGCATCTATTTAAATGCTACTTAATGCTGTATGCATTTCTGCAAAGTACATAGTGATTTCCTACGTTTGCTGATTAATTCTCAGCACTAATTAACACTGATGAAGTACTGTTTAGTTTTGTCTGCCCTATATTTCAGATTCAGCTATGAAAATTAATTAATAGGACAGAAACAGTCATGCTGAAGGAACTTCATATATATGTTATGAATAACATGAATATGTATATGTATAAAATATGTGACATGTAGAAGTACTTCAGTGGTATCATACAAAGATTTATTTGGCAGGTGCTAGAGCTGGTGGATTCAGTTGTTTTTCTGCACAGCTATTGCTGCAGCAGTCATGTCCTGGAATGCAGCACCACTTCCAGCTCCTGATTATGAACTTGCCTCATTTTCCTCACAGTTAATTTTATTTTCCTGTGAGAAACTTGTTAAATACTCCTTGGATTTTTTTTTTCCTTCTTCCTTTTCCTTATTTCTATTTGAAATTCCTTGGAAGTAGGCTAACAGAAGCAGCAGGGACTACAGAAATATAAAACTGCTATAAAGTGTATGTTGTCCATAGCTCAGTGCTTTTCTTAATAGATCAGACAGATCACCAGAGAGGCGAAGTGAAATCCCACAGTAACTGATAAGGTAACAATAAGCTCCTTTGTAATGAAAAGATACTGGGGTTTGTTACCCATAGACACAGCAGACTCCTTCCATTAATAGCAAACTTATTGCTATCATGTGTTGCCTATTCCCACACACATTACAGTTGCCAGTTTCAAAAACCTTTCAGAGGATATTAAAGGAAAGAAATTGTTCAAACTTGGAAGTTATGTCTTTGTAGACTTTATTGGTGCACAGTGCTTGCAAAGTGCCACGGCTGGTATTAATATAAACGTGGTTGGTGCTTTTTGCCTCTTTACCAGGAACACAACGTCATGATCTAAAACCCACTGAATTCATTAGAGGCTTTCTGTTGCAGGCTGTAGTAGAAATAATGTAGAATTGTGTTCAGGTCTGTTTCTTTAGGTTTGTGGCTTCTTATTTTTCAAGGTGTTCTCAGTTGGTTGCTTTTTGGAGCTTTTGTTTCTTTCCTTGTGAGTGTTTTTAGGGTAAAACAGAAGCTCTTCCTAACTGGTTTGGCACACAAATGGTTTATCTTCTTTGGATTCAGATTTAAAGGATTGAGTCAAATTCTATATATTTCAGAGCTTTTAGGGTAAGAAGAAATTGTTGTGCTAATGAGAAAAGCATGTATATGTGTACACCTTAGACATGGACACAAATGCACGTGTTTTGCCCGTGATTCTATTCATTGCCTTCCTGAATGCTTCTCAGTACTTTGTGAGCTTCAGAAGGAGTTCTGCTCTGCACCCACTGGGTTTGGACTTCCAGCCCAGATTTAACACACTGAGGTCCCTGGGCACGTTGCAGGATGCACGAGTTGCCTACCCAGATGGTAAAGTAAATTAGCTGATGGCACTGCTGCTTAGCTAAGCTGGACACATATCATTAATCCACTGTCAGGCAGATTGTCTGCTGCTGTTCCCTCTGCTCTGGGCAGCTTTTAAGTCCTGGAGCAAAGCTCTACAGATTCATTATATATAAAAATGTGCCATCCTAATTATTTTGTATAATCTGGATTAAATACCTGCAATAAATAGTGGCTTTTGTTTGGTATGAGATAGGGGAAAACGATATCACCGTTGTGCTGAGTTTCACTTTTCAGTGGCTACTGTGTTATATTGTGTTTTATGCATCTGATAAGATTTTAGATAACTTAGAGCAAATAATTAATTCCTCCAGGTGCCAGTAGATTTCACTTATGATTTCCATTTCACTTTCTCCAGTATCTTTTGTTATTTTGGTTTTGATTATTGCATCTGAAGTTGGGTCTTGCTATTGCTTAATCAATTACTTTGGAGAACTTTCAATTTTTCCAGTGTCTTACAATTAAATCCCTCAGTCAGTTTGTGTCTTTTCCTTAAGCCAGATAATCTTTTCACTCTCTTTTTCTGCAGGGTGCTATCTAGGCTTTTTGGCAGACCCCTGTATATTCTTTTTTTCCAGTGCTTTTCAGATATTTGATATAAATCTAACTATAGTGTTACTTGAAACACTATTATAGCAAGTCTTTCTTGCCGTTTCCCACCATGCCTGGAGATCTACCAGTACAGATATTTAGTAAAGCTACTGCTTTGGACAGAGGGACAACTTTTCATGATCAAAAAAATTTCTTTTGTGAAAGTAGTTATTTGAGTCACATGAACTGTGTTGTAAAAGACTGTCCCCCAAGAGTTTGTCCAGTCACTGTGGTGCAGCTTGCTTGTATATTAAGAATAAAATATTTTAGCAGAAATTTGATTTTATATAGAAATAATGGCATGTCCCATTACTGCATGATACTCCATGGGATTTGTGCTCCTTATTCCACAGGGAGTTTGACTCTTCTGGAGTATCTTGAAGCCATTCTTTTGGATGTGTCCATCTGCCTGTAGAGCCTCTCAAGCAGCCCACTCATTTTGCAAGAGATGTGCGAAGTAAACTCAGAGTTAGGAGAATTAATTCAGCTTTTTTGTATTTATTCTTCTCATTGTAGGCAATAGACAAGGTTGAGCCCTTCAAGATTTTATTCCAGGCTATTTTCTAATAGAGGTGCCAAACATTTGCATGGGCTGGGTGCTCCTGGCATTCTGATAAAATCACTCGATTTGATATAGTCCCTTCAGCCTTAAACTCTGCCTGTGTTACTGCCCTGTGAAATTAAAGGATAAATTACAATATTTGGGGGAAGAGATGACAGTATTTTAATGCAGCTCCATGTAATATGCAGAATTACTTTCGCCTTGTACCTCTGTTTGAAAACAGCTGAAGAGCTGGCTAACTACATTTTGCTCCATCTCTTAAAAAAAAAAATGGGTTTTGCATGTAGGGGCTGTGCAGCTCTTATCTGGGGATGTGATTGCCTCTGAGCAGCCGATTGGATTAGGGGGTCAGCTGGCAGATGTTCTTGGCTGTGCTGTGCATGTTAAAAGAGGTGTAGCATTTACATTTTTCTGTGCCTGCTCTTCTTTGAATGCACTTACACAGCATGCAGTTGCTATTTAATATGTAGTTCTACATGATGAAAGGTTAAATATGAGTTAAGGGGGGTTTATTGCTTGAATATTCTTTTATAGGTTTTTAGGATTACTGTGAGGAAATGCATCTTATTTTCAAGACTCATGAATTCCAAGGATTGTTATTTTATTGATTGCTCTCATACATATTCTTGTCAAGGTTTTCCCTCCTTCTCCTTCCTCCCTCTCTCTCTCTTAGCCAATACCACTAAAGGACAAATATCATAGCAAGTAGTTTATCCCCTCTATGTATGCTGTATATATTTAAGCAAACATTTTTAAAGGATTGGGAGTATTTGTAATGGCAGGCATAGCAGGAGAAAAATGTAGTGTATTTAGAATGTAAACTTACTGCTTTCATTAACATGAATATTTTATTCTTAATGACATTTTCTGGTGTTCACTGTAGAATATGAGAAACACAGACACTTTGCACATTAGAATTGCAAGTACTTCTCCTGAAATTGCATAGAGGAATTTAAGGAAAAGGAAAAGGAGGGTGGTGGTGTGCTTACAGACCAGATCTCTCAGAAAGAGGTGTGAAGATGTGTGAATTTCTGGAACTTTTTCATAGAAAGTATCTGCTTTAGGTCCACTTGCACTTCAGAGAAAATGGTTACTTTCAGCATTTTCAAAGCTTTTAGACTCTTGTATTAAAAGTTAAGTTTGAACCCAGCATCCTTCGTTGCTGTCACTGAATTAGCTCCCATCTAGTCCCTGGCTGCTGAGTTGCATGTATAAGCTTCTCCTTCCAGCACTAGGGATTGGTCTGCAAGAATATCATTATTAATGTACTAACTATAAATAGCTCCTGTTCAAATCACTTCTTTCATAATACAGATTTCTAATTTTCAGAGAAGTCACTGAATGTTTTTGAGGCACTCAGAATCTTTTCCTCTCATGGATTTCAGGTGCCAGTAGTTGATTCCTGAGCCTATTCCTGTATCAGTCTATCAGCTGTGTCAGATCCCTGCCTGGCCCATGCAGGAAATCATCTGTCTTATATTTTTCTCTGGCTCTATCAGCACTTATTTGTTTCAAGTGCAACTTAACTTCTGGGGAAAAAAATCCTATCCTTAATCTCAGTTTTACCTTCAGAAGGTCTGATTTCCTCCCACTCTGCCTTAAAGGAAGGAATTACAACATAAAACACATCTGTTCTCTGATTCTAGTGCAGTTTTACAGTATCATAAAAATGACAAGTTTTTTTGCCTGCTGCACTAATGTGGGAGAATATTCAGTGTCAGAAAATAGCAAGAACCTCCTGTTTCCCTTTACACTTTCCTTGCTGTGACTGGAAGTTTTGGTACTAAACTGCAATTTAGTTTGTTAGATGAGCAGAAGTAGCAGCCAAATCTGTGCAGCCTGAGCAGTATCTCACCTGCCTGAAGTGAGTCCCCCATGTGGGTGGGTGTTGCTTCACTTCCATGGGAAATCAAACCAGTTCTCATGTTCTCCTCCAGGATAATAACCCTGTAGTGTCTACTCTAACTCCCAGCATGTATTAATTTTATATTCAGCCTCAATAGCTATCCACACTTGATTTTCATTCCTCTTGCAGGTTTTCTGTTGAGTAAAGAGTCATATAAACATATTTTCACAATTGCCCCTCATAAAAAGCTTTAGCTTCGGTAATGGAGCTGTTTAACAACTCCCTTAAAAGTATTTTTCACTTTTTTTTTTTTTTCCTAGATAGCTTCTTTAAACTTCTCTTTAATAAAAAAGCAACTTGATGTATAGTGCAATGCTGCCTTCTGTAATTGTGAGAGAACATTTGCACTTTGTGAAGTTAAATATGTTACAATGTCAATCTCCTTACTTTCTGGCATTACTTTCAGATCCACAAAAATTAGGGGTCTTGTACTAATTAATTAAACTACATTTTTTCTACTATGGCCCCTACCAATTTTTTAATGAAATAAACACCAAAGCATGACTTTTCAGTTTAAATGAAATTTATATGTTTGTGTCTCTTGAACTCGGAATGTATCTATAATTATTTCTGATTCAAATAGAGTTCCTATGTTTATTGTTGAAAGGAATATTTCTTGTTTAATATGATAGCTTGTTGCAAAGCATGGGAAGAGAAGGGAATTATAGCCAAAGTGCTCCATCCTGTTGTTTTCCTGTTCTCCTCTTTCAGAGGAGATGGAATTAAATGGAAAATCAGCCATAGAAAGCTGGGTGGCCCAGTGAAGAAAGTATTAGCATTTCACCTAAGGAACTGAAGTTCAATTGGTTTAGGCAATACTTTTATTTTTTAAGGAAAGAAGTGTGGTTTGTGCTGAATCTCTCGTGGACAATATGTCATGTTGGAGGACCTGCAAACGGCGTGTGCCATAAATCAGCGTGACAGCATCTAACACTGAGACTGAACTTACTCCTGCTTGTCTTTGTCTTAGGAGCAGGAGAACAAGAAGGATTGATGCCTTGGTTATTCCTTGGCAGCAGTTTTAATCTTGGTTTGCCTTTTTTTTTCTCTCTCTCTCCTTCCTCCTTTTTAGGAAGTTTTTTATTTCTTTTCTACAAAGGTTTGCGATTTGTTCTCAGTTTTAGGTTTGCAGTCATTAAGGAAGGGGAGATGCTGCATAACAGTTAAAGTGAGGACCTAGCTTCTGTTCTAATTGGAAAAAACCCAAGAATATTCAGAACAAAAAATGCTGGTACATCTTCACCTTCTCATATGGTAGAAGATGCGAGAAACAGTTATTTGGCATCTTGCATTTTATCACAGGTGATTTAGTCTTCAGAGAGAGTCAATTACACAGAAGTACCCCTTCTCTTACTTTTGGCAAGTTAAATGAAGATTTTGACATGTTTTCCTTTTTTTTTTTTTTGCTCTCTTTCCTAACTCCTTTCAAAAATTAATTTCCAAAATATGATCTTGTTGATTCCAAAAACTTGTTTGCTATAACACAATTCACATATGTGGGAATTCCTTTTTAATTAGATTCTATGCCAAGTCATGAAATTCATGACAGTGATTTCTAGTTCCAAGAACCTGCCACATAAAAACTTCAAAACTTTTTGAAGTGTGAATGCAACAAGATGTTGGCAAGATATTGGACAGGAGTGTGTTGAGCAGGAGGCAGCTGGGATCTGTCCAGTGTAAGGAGCTGCTACAGTGCAGAGCATCCAGCATGAACGAAGGCTGGGCTGAGTTGGTAAATGAGGTGCTGGTGCTGTCCTGATTTAGCATCTGTTACCATCCGAAACCAGTGTGAGGCTGTTGGTTGTTGATAAAGATTTTGGTCAGTTCTTCCATTTTGTTAGTGGACAGCAATGTCTTCAGAAGGACTGAATTTTCTCATAAATATATAGCAGATTCTGTGTGTCCCCAGTTTAAGACTGACCCCATTGCAGTGGATGGCTTTATTGCTAGGAGGAACAGGAGTTTGTTAAACATGGTCTGATTCACCTGCATGCTGTGAATATACCCTGAGCATTCAGAGCAGAAAATTTCTACTTTTCTGACTCCTTTATGAATAAGAGAGAATAATTGGAAATGAAGTTACTGCTCAGAAAGGGAGAAGGGACATGAAGATGTATGCTGTGTGAATTCATCTGTCAGAGCTCCTGAACAGCCAGGAACTCACAGGTGCCTCTTGCATGATGGTCATGAAAATAACTCTGGTCTTGCCTCTTCTAAAGTATTTAATATTGCCCTGTTGTTCTGTCTAGAGCAGTTCTCATTGATTAATGCTTAACAAGTGTTAATATTTTTTCTGCTGCAGACGTTTCCTGTGGCCATTGCTCAGAAATTATAACCAAAGAGTTTGTTGGGTTTGCTTTGTTTTATGCTCTGTAGCTGATGGATAGATTCAGAAACGGACTTCATTTTCTTTTTATGTGGTTTAATTGGTTTCTTCCTCCAAGGCAGCAGAATAAAAGTGCAGGTGACCTTCTGTCCTTCTCTTGATGTCCCCCCCACATGACTGGAAGGATTGTGCAGGGTTTGCCGTCAGCTAAATGTGTGCACTTGAACCGCAAGCTGAATACATGAATTTTGCATCCTCTTTAAGTGACAGCATCAAGATCATCAGCATTACCAGATTGCTGGCTGGAATATAAACCACTCAGAGATTTCAGATTTCAAGGCCCAATTACAGCTTTCTGAGTGCTTGTCAGATGCACCTCCTGTGTCAGGGAGGGCTGTGTGCAAGGACTCTTTACCCAAAGTGGAAATACACTTTAGTCACATTCAGGTGGGTTTGGGGAGAGAAAGGAAAAATTCAAGACATCTCCCCTGTGCAGCAGTCTGGGGCTCTCCCTGCCTCCTGAAGTCCTTGTTTTAGCAGGGCTACCAGGAAGAGAGTTGTAAATATGAGTTTGCACAAATTCAGCTAATCCTTCCTCATTATCTAAAAATCATGACACATTTTTGAGTTATAAAGAAGTGTGTTGCAGGCTATAGCCACCACTAGAGAAACCAAAGGTGAACAGATTTTTATGTATGAGTGAAATGCCAAAGGATAGATTCTTCTTCTCCAATAAGACGTATATTCTGTCCATTCTAATTTTATTTACTGCTTCTCACTGGAGAAGTGCATAAATCAGCAGTCCTGTGCAGTTTGTTGTGATTTATTGCTTAATTAAAAGTTATGAGGGCTTTTAATCCGTCTATAATTTATATTATTTTTGAGTCAGCTGTTTCCCATATTGTAACTTAACCAGGAAACTTGCATCCTTTTATGAGGGGAGCATTTTGTGAGCCGTTGTATTCACTAATAGATGTGGCCCATGGTGGTGCCAGATTGACTTTGGAGTTCAAACTCAGAGCCAAAGATAATTAAGTATTAGTACACTTAATAAAGTTTCTCCAGCATCAATTACATTTTATGGCAAATGTAGTCTACATGTTTTTTAGATTTACAGATTAATTTTAAAAGGGATGCGACTCGTGTGATTTCACAATGAACAGATGTTAGCTACACATTAATAATTTAAAAAGCAGGCTTAAAATGGTTATGTAGATTTTAATGGAGGATTAATTTGGTTCTGGTGCTAGACCACATGCTGTTGTCAAAACAGTAGAAGATCCAGTTTTAGTGTTTTGCTTTAGTTTGGTCGTTGGGGGATTTTTATTTCTTTTTTTTTTGTTGGTAGGTTGCTGCTGTGCTTTTTTCCATAATTAAAGTTATAACCAGCATGCAATTTAAAAACTTCTTTAAAGACTAAAGATTTCTTTTTCTTCTCTATATGAATTACAGTTGAAGAATAAATATACTGTACAAAATTGAATGTTGGTAATGATAGGAGAGGTAGCTGGCTTGAGAGATAGCAGTCATCAGCTTTGAACTTCCATAGGTTTGTATCCCTCTTTCTCAAAAATCTTTATTATTTGAAAAGATATGCTAGTTTCATTAGCAAAGCTTTGTCCAATCCTGGCATTATGGTTTTCAGGTAAAAGGTTAAAGGTCAGCTTTCACTGATGGCATGGGTTTTGCCGTGGGCTTTGGCAGGAGTGAGGGCTCCCTTTAGCTGGGAGGCAGCTGCCCTCTGTTGGTTAATTCAGCTTGGCTGTGGTTTCATTTGTGATCCCTGTGACTTCTGGAGGGATGGATGGGAAGAACCTTCCCTGAGTCCCAGCTGCCAGTCCTGTTTGAGACCAGTTGGGTCCTTCCAGGAACCCCCCTCTCCTCCATGTGAGGTGTAGCCAAACACTCAACTGCTCTTAACCTTACTTTTAAATTTTTTCCTACATAACCTCATACATAATTACAGTGTTATTGCTGAATGGACTTCATTGTTTCTTAAACAAAAAATTTGTTGCTCGATTTTTATTTTTTTTAAAACCTTTTCTTTGAAATAATATTTAAGAATCATTAATAAAAAAATTAAGTAGTTTGCTATATGATCAGGTAGAAAATGTCATATATCACATTAGATAAAAACTGTAGACATCTTTTGGGTAGTCAGAAAGGTTTTTATCCAGGCTATTCTGTAGGACTTTGGGAACTGGACAAATATAAGTTAGCATGAACTTTGGCCATTAGAAATGCCAAGCCAAATAATATCTGTCAGCTTTGCTGGTCTGTCTACATTCAAATTCCTGTTAAGTATCTGTTAAGTTTAAATGTCCTTTATGCTCTTATAAGTTAGATTTAAATTACTACTTTGAATTTTAAATTATTATTTCACTAAGTAGAAGTGAGAATTTTTCCTTCTCTAAGTGACATTATGAGGTTCATGAACTTTCTAATTAACTACCAGGCATAAAGATACTTCATTCTTGTTCTGAAGAGTCTGAGCAAAAAGAATAAAGTGGAAAAGGTTTAGCAGCCTCTTCTAAGCAAGACTTTGAAAAGGAATGAAGATCTAGTCATATACTACTTTGGTAATGTCTTATTGTGTATATATATTTAACTGGTGAAAAGAATTAGTGTCTGTTTATACAGTGTTCTATCTAATACATGGAGATCGTGTTTTTCATTCAATATTAGAAGATCTTTGCTCCTCAGTCCGTGCTTCCAGGTCATGCAGCTGCAGTGGTTGCACATTCCTGAGGCCTCTCAGCTGGTTTTGGCTTTATTGGGAATGTTTAGTGGTCACTACATCCATCATACGGCTCTTTATCCGTGTGCAGATTTTCAACATTTCTAAAAAAAAAAAAAAAAAAAAAAAAAACCAACTAATTTTTTTTTATTNNNAAAAAAAAAAAAAAGCCAGTCTATTTCTTTAATTTCAGTTCTGTGTATTCCCAAGTTGCCATGTGGAACATAGATTTTTCTTTCTGCCACTTTGTAGCCAGCATTTCAGATTCTGTGGGCACCAGTGGTTTTTTTCATGTTGCTTTTCCCCGATTTGTAGCTTGGTTGTGAAGCTGAGCAGTAAATAAACAGATTTGTGTTTGTTGGAACACAAAGCAGTGAGTACTTCAGCAACTAGAGTAACAATAGATATTCACTAGAAAATCCATTGGAGAAATCAATTATGCTTTGAGTTTGTCTTGTTGAGAGAATGGAAGTACTTGGTCCGTTCAAAGGAGGTACTACTCCAGTGATCAGCAGGTGGGCAGACAAAACAGGCTTTATGGAGAGTCTCACAGGTGAGTAAAACAGTGAGAAAAGATTAATTTTCTATTCTGCATGTTCCCAGAGCAACCACTGACAAAACAACTGGCTTTTTTGAGAGTGAGATGTGTAAGATTGTATCTAACAGTGCACGGAACATGCACAACTCATCGGGCCTGAGAAAGGAAAGTCATGATTAAACTCAGCTGGATTAAGCATTTGCATATAAAAGAGGCTTTTCTTAATGTTCATTTCAGGTCAGTGTTTGATAAATGACTCGCAGATTTTCATCAGCGTTCTCACGTCTTGGCTTTTGCATAGTAAGAACCCTCACAGGAGTTGTATGCAAACAGCAACATTTCAGTCTAGTTACTTATCACATAGCAAATTCAAAGTACACGTTGTATTTGGGTCATATCTGCCTGCTAACCTCAGAAATTAATCCCAGCTAGAGTTAGAATAAATATCTTTTTTTAACCTTATTTCTGTGTTTTCAACCTGTCACAGCAATGTAATAGTAATATCAGGGTACCTGAGAGCTTGGCAAGGGAAGGGAACACAGATGATTTCTGAAGTCCTTCTGATAAAACTAAAATACATATTTGTTTTAGAATAAAATGTTTATTTAGGCAGATCTCTTTTAGTCTACTGATGCAGAGTCTGTGCACCTGATTTCTCTACACTCGAAGGAAAATTAATTTGTGATTAAATCCAAAGAATAATCAGTGCCTGACAGGCATTGGTTTAAAATTGAGGATGAGACACTTTTCTTTCAGTTCCTAATGATGTTAAGGGAGTTACTTCATCTTCATTCAGAACAGCATTGGGCAGCAGTTCTTCCCACAGCACCCTGTACCAAAAGGCTGTGCTTGAAAATCCACTGTGGGGAGTTTGGCTGTGGATCCAGGCTCTGCATGCCTCACTTTCCACCTCCATTTGTACTCCCCTGCAAATTGTGTCTGCCCAAACCTGATCAGCTCTTGGTGGGTGGTGGGACGTGTGCTCCAGCTGCTCCACGTGTCTGGTGGATGTGCTGGCACTTTGTGGCAGCTCCTCACTCCTGGAACATTCCCAGAAATCCCTGGCATTTGGTGTGGCAGCAGATGCAAACACCAGTTTCATGGCCTGTTTTTCCAACTCCTGTGCTCTTCCAACCTAATGTGTCTGGCCCAAGTCTCGTCATTTAATTGAATAAAGGCAAATTCCAGTTAACTTTTAAGACACCTGGAATTGCCTCAGCTTTTTTCTTTTTATAAAGCAGTATTAATTTAAACAATATTTCCCTTTTTCCTTTCTATTCAGTGAAATTGAGATCTTGGATCCAAGTTAGATGTAAAGCCCTAAAAAGTGGCCTTCTTATAGAATAGTCAGTCATTTCACATACCAGAAATTTTCATGGTTTTGCTGGATTGTGATCCAGTCTGCAGAATTTGCAACAGATGACATTTGATTTAAACAACCAAAAGATATTTTTTTTTGGCTTGAGCAGCAAATGTTTGTCAATGGAGTTAATAATGAAAGAAACAATCAGTCTCTGCATGCCTCCCTGAAATGTGTCCAACAGTATTTGCAACACTGTTGGAGTATCATTTCAATGGTGAAATGAGGAACATTTGTTTTTTAAAAAAGGGTTCATGTGTTGCAAATGGGAGAAAACCCAAACGTTTGGGGCATATGTCAGAGTCACACAAATATGACATGCTCTCAGGATTGTATTGCAAGCATCCAAGGTACTCTTCCCAGAAATTGATAACAGCAGAGCCAGGTGAGGCCAGAATAACCTGAGATAATGTCATTCCATTTAAAGTAAAATGAAAGTATTGCCAGAGGTCTGTGCTTTCTGTTTCCTCAGTTTAAATTCCTTCTGTTAGAGTTCTGTCCCTCCATTATGCTTTGGGGGAAAAAGACTTGTTTATTTGCAGTTCTTTTTACTTGTACTGTGTTACTTGCAGTGTGTAAATAGATCTTGCTTAGGGAAGACTTCCACTTTTCCATTTTACTTTATGAAACTGCTACTGGTTTTGTTATTATGGTTGATGTATCTAAGGGTAACTAAATCATGGAACTTAACCCATCCTTCCTAATTTGCTGGGAGGTAAATTCTTCCATTAAATAATAAACCTTTTCCTATTTCCATTAAATTCAATTGATTAAAAGTCCTAATGGCTTATATGGGAACTAAAATGGGCCACTTCTGTGATGATTCTGCACAGCCTTGCCTGGTTCCAAAATTGAAGCTGTTACAAACAGCGTGGGTTGGGGGGAAAAAAAGCATTTTTCATCTAAAGGCAGTTGGTAACAACAAATATGTTGGTTCAATGTGGGTTTTTTAATTATATTTTGTAACAAACTGTAAAAAATGAGTGTTTATCTTAGTAGCTTTACATTAGTCATTGCTTAAGCCAATTTATCTTTTCTTTGATACCCCAGAACTACCAAAAAACCCATTAAGAGCTACTAAAGACAAAACCCAATTCATTACCTACTTGCAATCAAAGATCACTTTTTCAGTGGTCTTGAATTTAATTTGCATTTAATTCGAGGTTTCATTAGGATAATTGTCTGTTGGTTCACTTCTGTAATTGAAGGTTTGCAGGAAAATTAATGTGTGATCAGCTGAAGGAAAGGAGAGGTGTCACACTGCCTGTTCCAGGTTCACACATGAAACACCTGTGGTATTTTTACAGGACACAGGACTTACCACAGCCACAGAAACTGCAGGCAACTGTATTTTCCAGCTGAAAATGTTATTAAGTTTTGCCTTGGCACTGGGCAGATGATCTGTGTTACTCCTGAAAGCCTGGCCCATCCTCTCCTGTTGAAAACCATTCCCAGGCTGAGTGGCTGGATATTTTCTTCTGTCTCATCTTTGCTGAAGTTTCCATTAGTGCTAAAAGCTCTGCTGTCTGGTATTTTCTTTATAGGAAAAAAAACATCTCTATTTTCTAATGATAAGAGAGAGAGAGATCCCTTGCAGCTTACTGTCTCTGGACATATTGAAACCTTTTGGCCACTCCTTGCAAAATGTGAGCTTCATTCTCAAAATTGCCGTGTTGTTTTCCTTCTGCATTTCTCTGTGTTTGAATTTGGGAAATTAAGTGTCCAGATTTGTACACACCACACCAGAGAGGGTCTTAGCAGGGCTTTGTAAAACACTGGTAATTGCATTCCACCTGCTAGGGAAATTCTAAACTAAAACCTTCCTGAATTGCACTTTTGTCTGGTTTATATCACAGCCACACATAATGTTTCATCCTGTGATTCCCCTCTGTAGTTTCCCAAGGCTGATTTTTGGGGTGTTTTTAAGTCTCCAGATGTGTGATCCATGCTCTGTTGCCCTGAACTGCAGCCTCTCTCCCACATTCCAGTCCAGCTCCATGTGAATCTTGCTCCAAACTGTCCCACTCCTCTTGTATAAAAATGTCATTTAGCTTCTCTCTTCAGTGAAATTTTAACAGGGCCATAGCTATTTGTGTGCCAGTATAATTGGTGAAATATTATCCAAGGCTGGCTGTCAGAGCAGTCCCTCAGCAGTGATGCTAATAACTTCCTTCCAGCCTGACGTTCCCCATTTCATGCTGCTGTTGCTGTCCTACCTCTAGCTGTTTCAGGCCAATTTAAAATTTCTGTACTAATCCCCCATCTTCTTCAATTTAACTAATAACTTCCCAGGTGACACAAAGTTAAAGCTTTCCCAAAATCGGACTGCCAAGATCAATTTCATTTCCTTTCTCTGGAAATTGAAGGGTTTTTTTTTCTCTGAGAAAGATGTCAGATCAGTGTGCCTTACCTGTATTAAATCCATGTGGTATTCCACCCCAAATTCTTCTAACTTCACTGGCTTGGATTATTCTTTCCTTAATACTTGTTCCAAGGCTTTGCTGCTGCTAAGCATAGAGAGGAAAGGGCTTTTAGTTGCTCTGCTAACTTTTTTCCCCTTATTAAATACAGATGTGACATTTATTATTTCTGATTATATTATATTGTTTGTGAATATATATGAGATGTATATATATGACATAGATATGACATATATATCATATATGTGACATATATCATATATATGATAAATATAACATCATGATATTGTTATAATAATAACAATTATAACAATAATTGTTATTATTGTGTCTTGTTAGATTTATCAAACTTGCTACCACACGTGAAATTTTGTATGCCAGTTCATTCACTAGTTTGGATGGAAATTATTTAATTTCTGGACTTTTTTTTTTTCTTGAGCTTTTTTTTCCTTTCATCTCAGCCTTGATACTTTGTTTGGTTATCATCATTGGCATCAATGAGAATTGAGGCATGCATTAGTGTAATTTGGAGTTGCCTACTGCCTTTGGTCTGCACTCCAGCTGCTCCAGCCTCAGTGTGTAGCAGCTCTGCCCCCGTGCAGATTATCTCTCCATGTAGCATTTGTCACCTTCCATCACTACTTTTAATGACTTCAGAGCAGCTCCCTTGTCCAGGCTGTGGCAGCTGTCCCTCACTGCCTCCTCTGCTCTCCTCCTCTGCCATTTCCAAACCCTAAGGGTGGGCTTCCCTTTGGTTCTATCTTCACCTCCTCTCCATCATCCCTGCAGGACTTGTTCTGATCTCCTCAGCAAGAGAGCACTGGGCACGCTGCCTGCAAGTTTTTATTTCCTCCTGAGATGTGGATCCCTGTGAGTACTGGCTTCTCTGACTGAAAACCTCCAGTCCCCTTCCCCTGGCAGATCTTTCAGCCTCATGATCAGTAACTTCCCAGCTGGGTCCCTCACTGTGCACAGGTTGCCCTTTTGAAGCCAAGAGCTGTGACTGAAAATGCCAGCCTGTCTTTTCTAAGCGTTCTGCAAATGCTGGTGAATACTTTAATTTGGAATTGTCACATAATTACATGCTTCAAAATTATTTTTATAACCTACTTTTTCATTCCTCTTCCCTAGGAAGAAAAAAAAAATCTGAAATAGCACCTTGTTTCAGTGGCTGAATGAAACTGTCAGTGACTGCTTTTGGGAATATCTGATTCTAGTACTTTTATTAGCAGCATTTGTTCTGCAATAAATAAGAAGTCTTTTTTTAAAAATAGTGGTCCAATAACAACACTGTTTTCATATTAAAATCTCCCTCTGGAGGTCTGTGGTGTGTTGCTCAACAGTATTATCACAGTGAACCATCCCAGTGTGCTTTCTGGTCCCGTGACAATCTCAGCCTGGTTTTGATAAACTTCTTCAATAATTTAATTCACTGAGTCTCATTTACCTCTCACTCTGGTGAATTTGCATGACATCAGGTAAGTCCCTTCTGATTTATATGTCTATAAGAAGAAACTTGAGGTAGCTGCATATCATCTTTATTTGAAGCCTTAAGAGTTGCACTGTGCTGCTTCTCAGCAGGAAACACAAACATTTGTGTTTGCTTCCTGCTGTGTGAATTGTCATGTTCTAGGAGGAGAGCAGAACAACTAAAGAAGTATTTCAGTATAAATTTTGACTTACAGTATGTATGTATTAGTATGTCCAGAAATACACACAGAGAAAAACTGGAGGAAAAAAAATTATGAGCTAAGTTGAACATACAGTGTACTTGTTTTGATTGACCTAAATGCTCATTTATGTCATAAATTCAGTGAGAACTTCCAGTGGTCAGTTGGAAGGAAATACACATATAAGATGCTGAGATGACTTAAATCCTGTTGACATGTACAGAAATCAGTAGAGCACTTTGGTTTGGTTGCACAGCTTTGCAGAAGCTGAACGTGCCCTCCTCCTCTGGCACTGCCCTTTAGTCAAGCATTTGGTCATGCATTCACTGATTCTGTGTTCAGTCTTGCCACTCTTCAGCCTTAAACACAAGTTTGAGTATTCAACTGTAGGTGCCACATGGGAAATGCAGAGATGTTTAATGGATGGATGGTTTTCACCTTGTAATTAAATGTTATCTGTGACTGTTTGTTCACATGAAAAATAAATAGGAATGTATGATGTTGGCCAGCAGGTCATTGAGAAAACTAATGATGAGAAAAATTTTCTCAGAGGTGATGTGGAAAAATTAATTGCACGTGTTAGTGGCCTAGATGCAATTACTGAATATAGCAAGCAAGTATAAATATATATAGATTTATAAGAGAGAGGATAGAAAAGTTTAAGAAGAACTTTCAGTCATTAGTTTGTCCTGTTTGCTGGAAGCTTTTACCTTTTGAGGATGGTAGTTGTGAGTTCAAAGGTAATAAAGACAGATCCTCATGAGCAGTTTTCAAAAAGGTCTTGCAGTTATCAATAGTGCAAATCTAGGAGAGAGAATCTTTTTCCTGTTGGAAAATACCACTGTCATTTTTTCCCACTTAATCCCCAAGCTGTAGAATGTTGAAAGGTCAGGCTTGATGGACTCATTTGGGAATATGTGGTGTCAGAGTAGAACAAAATGGACACTGTCAGTGGAGGTGTCTCTGCTCTGTCTCACCTGTCTGTCTGTCCCAAATACACTTAAATGAGATATTGTCTGCAGCTGGATTGGTGGTCCTGTCTGCATATTCATTTCACCTCTGTTTTCCACCACCTCAGACTGTCATTAGCCAGCCCAGTCACTTGGTAGAGTGATGGGTTTCAATAAAGACACTCATACATTAAATTCTAGCTACACCCAGACAGGGCTTCACTGCTAAATAGCTGTGACATTCCTGAAGTGAGTGCTCCAGATTGGATAACAAGTTTGAAATAGGAGAGACCATGATTATGAAAGTGCTTTCTAAATCATCAATGTGCAACCTAAGAGTTATACTTCTTTTATTCCTCACTTTAAAGGTGCTTTGTAGGACTTACTTCTTCTTTAATCAGCTAGTAAAAGCCATTTTCAGAGGAATACTCTCTCCTTCAGAAGGGAGAACCTGTTTATTGCAATATTGTTTATATTGACTATTAGAGAAGCATTAAACTATTTTGCAAAGCTAATGGATATACCCTGATAAAATGCACTCAGATCCTTACCCAAACAGGACATGAGAAAATCTGATCAGCTCAGAATGGTTTAGATAAAAAACTAATGAGTGTGAAGCCTAAGTAATGACTGCCAGGTTGGGCTCATTGTTTGTCTGGTGCTTTGGGCTAAAAAGTGGCTGTTTATATGATCTGCAATGATGGCAGCTTTATTAAAAGTAGCATTGTTTTGGTCCCAGTACAAATATCCAAATTCCCTGGACAACTGCCTTGTCTCTTTTTTTTTTTTTTAATTTGAAAGTCCTTTTATTCTTCGTGACTCTTCAAAATTAGTGAAGCATTCTTATGTTAGTCACATAAAATCCACTTTTTATTAACGTGCATCAGCTCTTACCCTCAGCCCAGACACTTCACCATAACACAGAAGGGGATAATAGGCTGAATTATCCTTAAGCAATTGCAGTTGTAACTATTTCATGTCTTATTGTGGTATGCTAATTTGATTCTTTGCTGGGTCCCATGGACATATCTTCATTTTGACTACTGGAAGGCACAGTGGGATAAATGGATTAAAGTAGAACTAGCTCTTAGCACTATTTCTTATCACTTTTATGGTAATGTCTTCACTGATGTAGTTGCTGTATGCACACAGAAGGCAGATTTCTTCCCCAAAAGTGGGAAAGCCTATCAGTATTAAACCAAATGTAAAAAACACAATAAACCAATGGGAAAGAATCAAAGGGCATTGAAAAGGGTGTTAGTGCAGAGATTGGTCATTCAGGGTAATAGTAGACACAACAGGATGATGGTGCTGGTTTTGCCAGGTTAGTTTTTGAAAGAAAAGATACAGTGAGTAGCAGCCAGTATTACCAAGAATCGTGCAACCAGGACATTGTATCTGAGTGGAGGGAGAGGTGAGGCTTGCGGCAGGAGTGGATCTCGAGAAAGTACTGAGAGCTGGGGAAAGGAATGATATTTCATATTAATTTCAGTTAAGTATTCCAGGAGGGTGGCATAAAGAAAGGTGTAACAGAAGTTCAGCCATGAGTGCTCCTCAGTGGTGTCGTTGATGGAGCGAAGTGGGGACAACTGAAGTGAGAGAGAGATGAGCTAAAATAATGTGTTGACTGGAGAGGAACGCTTCAGCTATGACAGCCTAAGTGCTGGTTGGAAATGAAAGTTGAAGCCATGGGGGAGATAAAATTAGCTATGGACAGGGGAGGGAGAAAGAAGAGCAGGCAAGCTGAGGGATAGCTCCCCTGTGCCCCATAAAAAGGAGGATAAGTGGAAGGAGCAAACTTATGAAAGGCATAGCAAAGAGACAGCTAACTCCTGCTCTCGATATAGTTATTCCTTGGTGCAGTATATATAAAATGGGATGTAACATCTTTGCATTAGAGACAAGCTTTTTTTTGTTCCTTGTTTGAACCTGAGGCTTTTAACACTTCACAAACACAAATCACCAGTGAGGTGCTCTGGCAGGAGCACTACATCTGGGTGGTGAGTAGGGCACGTGCTCTTGCCTGTCTGCTCAGCCTGGGATGGCAGTTTTGGATGGCACTTTGTGCCTGCTGATGGTACCCCCACTCTGGAGTGTTCTCCAGCAGGCAGGGATGCACAGCTTTTGCCTTTGCAGATGGAAATACCTCCACAGGGAATGTTTCCAGCTAGAAGGAGGAGGGAGGGAAGAAGTTCATCATTGCCAGCAGGTGGGAAGTTTTGCTACTGGCACTTAGCTCATAATTTCAGGGAGTTTGGCCCAGCCTGGCACAGACCTGTGTCATGACCATATGCTCTGCCTTATAACATTGCACTCTCTAAGTCTCAGAGAAGCTTTTTTTTTATTAGAATGGTTAGATTAATTATGCTTTATTAAATGTTTTCTTGCCAGTTTATTCATTGGTGTGGAGTGTGGAGATAAGTGGGAACGTGAGACTGATGGGCAAGCTGCAGACATGGGTGACAGGGTTGTTCCCCAGTGTCTGGGGCTTTCCCTGTGCCTGTGGTAGCAGGGACCAGCTGCTGGGGCACGGGGGAGGTGGGGGACAAAGCTGGTGTTCCACGAAGGTCAGGCAGGAGAGTCCCTGCAGGAGCCAGAACTGGCATTCCCTAGTGCTGAAGAATGGAGGCTCCCTTCCTTCAACTGCCCCAAATCAGCAGCCTCTAAATACAATTGTTCCCCTCCTCTCAGCCTTGCCTCCCAGAACTCTCACTGGCTCTCACTGCCAGCCCTCTGGGCCATCCCTTGGATCCAGGCTCTGCTGCTGCCGCCAAATTCAGATTTTCAATTCAATTTTGCCTCCATTACTGAGCAGCCATGAGCTGCCTCAGAGGGCAGCTGGGTATTTAATGTGACATTTGTACTTCAGTAAGGTTCTGGCAGTGTCAGGGGAGCCAGCTAATACAGGTGAACAATTGCCAGTGGTGGCCCAATCTTGTGAAGAGCAGTAGTATGACAGTTTATACTCCAGGCTTCTCTCTGTGGGATGATACTGCTCAAGGAAATTAAGCCTAAGAGATAATTTGGCAACAGGCTTATTTTAAATGCTGATTAATGACTATTGCTTTAGTGCAGCTCCTGCTTTACTCATGATGTTTTAATATGGCAAAAGAATTATGATTAGTGCTTTTAGATTTTTAATGTTCAGATAGTTAAAATGTCCCATAATAATCGCTCCCTTTAATATTCAGCA
This sequence comes from Rhadina sibilatrix, assembly GCA_013400275.1. Taxonomy (NCBI): domain Eukaryota; kingdom Metazoa; phylum Chordata; class Aves; order Passeriformes; family Phylloscopidae; genus Rhadina; species Rhadina sibilatrix. The sequence continues at coordinate 778,341 of VWYO01025620.1, forward strand.
TAACTATTACAGAGATATAATTGTGCTTTGGTGTTGAAAAGAAGAAACCAGGATCCCAATGTGGTCATGAATGCCTTTTTCGGGTAGCTTAAATCAAATCCTTGAATTTCAAAGTCCTTGGCAGCAAGTTTTAAGAACTTTAATTAAAAAAGAAGTCTTCCATAAATTAAAAAAAAAAAAAAAAAAGATAATTTGTTAAAAGGAGTCATTGAAATACTGCGGTAAGAATATAGTGGAATATATACCAGAAAGCACAAGTAAAAGCATCAAAATCAGAAAACAAATTCAAGGTGGCTGTAATCTGAGATGAACCTGTATAGCATACAGAGTGCCTCCAAGATCTGTAATCATTATTCTTGTGACATTAACGTGTTTTTAGATCTGATTCTGCAATATCTCACACCATTGAAAGTCAGGAGTGATTTTCTAATAGAATTGCAAAAAAAAAAGCCCAAATAAAAACGAGAACAGGCTCCAACTCTGCCAATCTGGCTGATCCTTGAAGGAAGCAAGAGATATTTGCATACATTTCCCCTCTCGTGCCTCAGAGGTGGCGTCTTGCATGCAGCAGTTGGTTTTCGCCTCACCCAGCTTGTAATTCTGTTGCTTTGGCTTCTCCACTGTGGCTTTGTAAACCGTGTTAGGAGTGGAAGGAGTGTGAACTCAAACCTTGCCGGGAAGAGAAGAATCCCCCGGTGGCCGTGCCGGGCCCCGCCAGGCGCAGAGCCGGCCCGCAGCGCGCACGGCCGGGCAGCGCTGCCGGCGCTTTGTCTGAGGCAATCTTTGATGTACGATCGCGTCCCGCAGGAGCCGCAGCGCTCCCACCGCACAGCCCCACGGGCTCTGCCTCTCCTCGGCTGCGCCAGCCCACTGAGCCGGTCCCTGCCTCTGTCTCCCTCCAGGGCGAGCCCCTGTTGTGTCTCTGGGTGCGCTCTGGGGTTGTGCTGCCTCCCCCGGCAGCCTCAGCCGCCCATTTGGTCCCCGTGTCCCTGTGCAGCTTGGGCGATGTCCCACACTGCTTCAGTGCGTGGAAAAACTTCTCTCTCTGCTTCCTTAAAGCCTGACCTTACCTTCCTCCACATGCCATTTTCAGGTGGTGTCCCTCCTGATATTCGTCTGACAATTCATGAGACCCCTGGTTTTGTTGAGTTCTTTCCGTGATGTCCTCTTCCCTATGTCCTCTCTTTGCCTGTTTCTCACTTTGCAAAGGCTGCTCTGATCTTGCCATTCTTCCTGAAAAATTGTTAATAGTTCTTTATTTCAGTGTTGTTTCTACTGATGGTTTGGCTGGTCTTGTCCATGTGTTGAAGTACCACAAGCACATGGTCCTTTCCCCCACTCCGTGTGTGGTTCTTCAGCTGTTGGTGCCTCTTTCTGTTCCCCTTCTTCTTCATTTGCCATGAAGCTAAATATGGACAATTGATGACCCTCATCAGTTACTTGGTGTGACAATTCCTACTTTTTCAGGATGAATCCAGGAATGTCATATGTAGTTAAACAAAGTACCCAGTTTACCACTGGCATAGGGCTGGCTGCTTATTCCAGGAGGGAATATGCCAAGGAGGGGTTGGAAAGGGCAGGCAGCAGTATTGTTTATAGAAGTCAGTAAATTACTAGTGGGGCAGTTTAGCAGCTTCTGACTTTGCTTTGTGTGTTGCTCAGGTGATGATGAGGTGGAGGTAGCTGAGTATTTTGCCTCTCATGTGAATTTCTCTGTGCACCTTCCAGCTCTGATAGAAGCAATAACCTCCCTGAACTCATCACTGACAGCAGGAGTGTGTAGGACTGGTTAAAGTAGGGACTGGAGCATCAAGCATGACAGGGAAAGGAGAAATGGGAATGGTTTAGCTTCTAGAGTAGGATAAGTTGGAGGTTAAAGAAAAATTGGGAAAAAAAGGTGCTGTAGAGGTATTCCCATTAATCTTTAAAACTGGGAGGCTGACGTCCTTACATAGTCAGTGGAAGGAGGTGAGTGCCTATAACATGCCTTAACAAGCAGCCTAAATTGAGGGTTTTAATGCCACCTGTTTTATCGTTATGATTCATGATCTTATTAACGCATTTTTAAAATGAAAAGAAGTGTCAGACGTCAGGAAGGATAAAGGGTAGGTGGAGAGCCTGAACATCTGGTAAATGTTCTCTTCTGTTCATTTTAATAATAGTTTTGGGTGTTTTTTCCCTTCCTCTTTCATTATTTTTAGGTAAATGAGATTGTAGCTTAGCATGAAACTGATTTGGAAAATAAATTTGATGGCATGCTCCTTCACTTGCAGAGGTGGATTGATCTCTGTAATGCAGTTTCTTGCGTGAATGCATGAACCTTTTTATGTAAGTTTATTGCTTGTTGAAGATGTGTCCTCAAGTGTAGATTACTACTTTTAAAGGGTTTGTCCGTGACCATTTTTTTGACCTGTTTAATTCTGATTTGTTTAAGAAGCACAGTGCTGCCTTTATTGGCCACATATCCTAATTTTGATAAGAGCTACTGCTTTTTCTTGTATTCTTGCATTACTGAACCTCTGGTATTTTGGCAGGGAGATAGACCTGGCAGAAGAATTTGCACACCCAAACACAGCTCTCATTTATTGGCAACTTAAAAAAACTTTGCAAATGTAGTAAGTGTTTAATATGTCCGAATTCATTTTTCACAGAAAGTCAGCAGGAAATAGAAAAATCCTCACAGAAGCATCCAAATACAGCTTGACCAATTTCTTCTGTGTTCAAATATGTCATAGTGATGTCTGGAAAGTGAGTGCCTTCCATTAGTGCAACGCTGCACCTCAGACAGGTGCCTCGGTGGTGGCTGACCCCAGTATAATTGTCCTGGACCCGCAGCAGTCAGTTGTCCTCTAGTGTGTCTCCCCCAAACCATCATCTCTTCCCTTAACGTTTACTCTAAAATCCTGTCAAGCTCATAAGTGCCTTTCCCAGTCTTTCTCCTCTCTGAGGGCTGAGCTCCTGGCTGACAGGCTGATGGATTTCACAAGGAAACGCCGACGGGGCACATTTCTGACACCGACCAATTAGCGGCGCTTACGGTGGGTGTCTCCTGGATGGCTGCACAGGCAGGAGCCCTCTCAGGATGATAAGTTAGCAGTTACAAAACAAATGATGCCTCACATGAGTTGGTAATTACTGGCTCCTTCAGTTCCCACAGTGAGAATCGAGATAAAAGTGGGTTTTAGCCCTTGTGCCAGTTTTGGATCTGCTCCCTTCAGCCTCTGAAGTTGCAACACTCGGAGTGTATTAATGATCAGCTGTATGTGAGTATCTAGAGAGGGTTTGTGGACCCACCAGCCTTCAGCTGTGAGCTGTGTGCTCCTGGGGATGTATTGCTGATGGTGTGTGTGCTCCTGTTCACAGGCAGAATGGGAAAGGGGGTGTAAACCACAACAAAGAGCAGAATAGTGAACAGACTCCAGTGGCGTGGTGATGGTCACTTAAACTGTTAAAGCAGCAGCTCAAGTAATCGTGAGTGGTCACCAAAATTCAAAGCTACATTTATTGAAACTGAGGCTAGAGCATCTTTTCCTCAAAGAATATCTAAAACTCATTCTGAATGAACATTGAGGTGTAAGTTGAAATGATTCTTTTGACCTCGGTAATCCCTGTACTTTCTGGAAATTGTACTGACACTTGAAACATCAGATTAGCCAGGAGGTATTTCAGCTCTGATTTCAGAGATGTCTTATGCTGAATATTAAGGAGAAAGGAGCGATGCACAGTTAAAAAAAAAAAAAAAGCCCAGGTAACTTGATGAAAGCCTTATAAATACCTGTTTGAAAATAAGACATTGTCATACTGGAGCTAATACTGCTATTGAACTAGTTGGAAAGTAATATTGACATTATTCAAGAATGTTTTATCTCTAGTACTTGTGATTCTAAGCTGTGCATTTATTAGATGTTGCCATTGGGAAAATGGACACCTATTATATATTCTTCTAAGAAAGGACAGTCATCTGGGATTCAGCACATGGCCGAGCAAAGGAAGTAGAGAGAAAATTAATTTTCATAGGGAAAGTTGGGCAGAAGATGAAAAAAAAAATACATTAGAGAGGTGGCTGAGTGGAATAAGATAATCTAAAGACCAAAGATCACCTGTTGAACCAGATAAATAATTCAGGAAAATACTTGATGCTCAGGGATCCTGGGCTGAATTGGAAACTGAGCTCTCCCAGTCCTTGCCTGCTGTCGTGAATCAATTCCTGACAGCTCCACTGCACTGTGCCAGAGGCTGGGATCTCCCCCAGCTGATCTTGGCAGTCTTTGCCAGTGGCTTGTGTTGTCCTGAAACAGCCATAATTTCCCTTGCATTATGATGTCTGCTCTCAGAAATTACCTCCCACTGAACTGTGGGCCAGCTCACTGACCTACTTCTCCTGCAGGAACTTCCATGCCCTACATATACGAGGCTGAATGTTTTAAATAAAGATTTAATATGAATAAAATACCCATCAGCCAGCTGACCTGGCTCATGTGGGAACCCAGGCAGGATGATGGTGTTTTGGGCTTAAAGGTGTCTGCAGAGTTAAGTCCCATTGACACTTAGATTCCTACTGCTTGGTCTGAAGGTATGATTAAAGATTCTGAGATGATTTATAGCCTCACCCCGTTCCTGATGTTCATATTAAACAGCCATAATCTCTGCAGAGAAATGTGCTGCAGCCTGAGGAGGGCTTGGTCAGGCAGCAGAGGTTAGTCCCTGGATTTCTCATGACTTCTAGGAAATCATGGACATTCCCTTGCCTCCAGGTTTCTGAAATCAGTGCTGTGATGAATCTCAATAGTTGGCAGACCAAATGATTCTGGAAAACCAGCCCAATTGCAATAAATGCTTTCAGATTATTGTCCCAAATGGTCTATTGAAAAAGGAACAGGTGAAGGCAAGAGTGAGCAAATGAGAGCATTTTTAGAAAGAGCAAGTCACAGAGGGAGCCCCTGGCCATTTTTCAGGCTCTGTCACCTAATCAGAAGCATTCAAAAGCAGGAAGTGTTGGAGGGAGATAAGGGACATGTACATGAGGGCAGTGAGGTCATGGGTAATAATTGGCAAGAACCTGAGAGAAGCTGACCAGTCTAATCTCCTTAGGTTTATCTCAGAGAAGAGTAAAAACATTTATGCAGTATTGAGATACAGTTCCAGTTTGTGGGAGGATGCAGATAAAAGCAGTGCAGAGCATCTTAGGAGCCAGTGCGGCCTAATTAAGAGAAAATACTGAACGTAATCCCCTAAGACTCCTCTCAGTGGTTCTCTGCTAAGGCAGCAGAGTTCAGTGTAAACAAGTTAAATATGCTGATATAAAACTGAATTGCGTAATAAACATACATAGAGAGCTTCCCTTCCCTTTTAATGCCCAGGAAGAGCTCTGTAAATGGGCCAAGGAGCCAGGGGAGAGCAAGCAGTGAGATGTTTGAGTGGTGTGTTCCCCTTTTCCTTCAGAGTCTGGATTCAGCCTGTGTGTGCTTAAGCTGAAGATTTCTAGGGCTTGTGTGGGCTGGGGCCCTCCAGCCCCCTGTGCTGCCCTGGCTGCTTCTGACTGGGAGTCTGGGCTGCAGGTAACACAGCTGTGTCATCCCGCTGCTGGGGGAGGGGGAAGAGCCAAATGCTGGTGTGAAAAGGCATCTGGGGCTGAGCAGTGTCTGTAGGGGCTCGTAGCAGTTCCCAAACATATAAGGGGTGTAAATATCAAAGAAAAACACTGGTTACACCAGGTGGTGCTCAGGGGTATAATGAGTAGTGGGCTGGAATTAAGAGTGGAGATAGAGGCTGACTATAAGGAAAAGTCTTCCTAGCTAATCAACCAATGCCACAGTGCCCCTTTTGGAGGGAAAGAGCCGTTGACACAGGACCAAAAATAATTCTTGCTATAAGAATTTCTCAAGTTCGTTAGGTCCTACCAGAGGCCTGGGTGTGGATTACTGCTGTGTGTAGTTCTGCTGAGGGAGTGAGCCAAGGAGAAGATGAATAACCATGTTCATGTCCTGTTATTTCTGCTGTATCAGAGCAGCACTCGCCTCTCTGCTGCTGTGCCAGCCTGATGGAGAACACAACCTCACTGGAGATGTGCTTACATCCCCTGTCTGCTGTTGCTGTGTCTGCACTTCTGGCATGCTTGTGGGTCAATGAAAACAAAGAAAGCAGTCCAAGAGAGACAGTATAGCAGAAAAAAATCTGAATGCTTAGTATCACATTGCTTTGGGATAAAGCAAGATAGGCTTCTGGAAGCATTCGGTCTGAGGGGGGTAATTCCCAACAAAAGCATGTGTTCTTATCATTAGAATTGTTGAAAATGTCATTTGCTATAAGTAGATGTGCTCTGAAGAAGTCTGCACATATTACTGCACTCAGCAAAGATAATCTTCCCTCTGTATCTTACAGATACAAACTGTATCCTGGTTTGTTCTCTGTTTTAGAGCTGCCCTTGTGTACACCATCAGAGGCTTCCTTCAATACTTCAACTGATTTTCTTTAAGCCTCCCATAATTGTTCCCCAAGGAAAGGTGTATTTTACCCACTGTGGCATCTCACCTCATCCCCAGGAGATCTTTAAAGCATAGCCATTACAATAGTGTCTGTTATCAGCCTTATCTCTGCCCTGGTCCTTCCTGCTGGTGATGCAGCTCTTGTTGATTCCAGGAATGCAAAAAGCATCAGGTCTGTCATCTTTGGAAAGCATCCAAGTGAGTTTTCCAGTGGGCAGGGAGGAGTGTTGAGGTGCCTTTCTCTCAGGTGGATGCTGTGGTCCCTCATGCTCTTCTGCACACGCCAACACCTCTGGGTTGCTGCTGTGGGGGGCTGCAGCAGTGCTGGGTGGCTTCAATGGCATTCCCCTCTGGAGAGAAGGGATTTATGTGTCCTTGATTTTTATTGGAAATCCTATGTGCCAGCAGAAGGGATATCTCTGATGTCTTCTGCTTGTGTGAACCATGCAGGTCCTGCCCAGTGTGCCATTGGGCTTTTTCCTTTAGCTGCTTTGGTTTCTCTCTGCAGTGCTCAGGTGCAGCTGTAATCGTTTTGTCTGGCTGAGTGAGGAAAATAAATTCTTTTTCCTTTTGTGTGGGGAATCACATGTCAGAGATATTTACAAAGAGCCCTCTGGCTGGCAGTGCACCACAGCTACCTGCTCACATTCCTTGTGTTTAACAGGAGCACATCCTGCTCCAGAGACCTCTGCTCAGCACTTGAGGAAGCCAGGCAGGAACAGAGAGGCATAAATTTTGTGGTTTGGGTTGTTTATTTTGAATATCCCGTTTTGCTGACCATCAGAGTGAGAAATATGGATTGTTTTTGTTGGTGTCCAGCAGTTAGGCTGAGTTAGAAAGTCAGGCACTGTCCTTGAGAAGCATCTTCCACTGAATTTAGATGGGAAAAATGCTGCCTCAGGTTTCTGTTTTCCTCAAAATTGCCATGTCTTTTGTTTTTATTAAGAAAAATATTTCCAGGTCTAAACATGCACGAGCACAAATAACAGTTGATTACTTTTCTTTTCATTTCCATAGTGCAAAAGAAATAATTTGTTTGGTGCTTTTCTTTCTCTGATAGGTTTTGTTCATATAGGAGGTAAGAGAAGGCAGCTCAATTGTTCTATTACATAATCTGAAAAAAAAAAATCCTAAAACGACCAAAAATCCAACCTAAACTATTATTTATTCCAAATGCAGTGGATTTTTCAGTGACCTCTAGCAGGCTGTATTTCTCTACACCCATCTGAAGCAACGTGCTCTATACTGGTCCTTCATAGCCTTGTCTTGCCAACATTGGGCAATTAAAAATGTCATTTGCAAACTGTCTGATGTCCCTATAATAAACACTGAGAGGGATTTACTGCCATGCTCAAGCATTTTTAAATGGCTCTTTGAGTGAGCAGTTGCTTCCCTTGCTGTGGAGTGTTCATGTCTAAGTCTAAATGAAAAGGCAGTGAAATGTGGCTTGTTACATGTCCCAGTATTTAAAGGGTGGCTACAAAGAAGGTGGAGGCTCCTTTTTTGCAAGGAGTTGTGTGGAAAATGCAATAGGAAAAAAAGGTTGCTCCTTCCAGCTGGAGACAAGGAAATTTTTTCACAGTGAGAACAATCCATTGGAATAATCCCCCCAGGGAGGTGGTGGTTTCCCCAGTGTTGGACACTTTTATGGTGCTGGGCTGCTTTTGCCATGAAAAGTTGAAGCAGATGATCCCTGAGGTCCCGTCCAACCTCCTACTCTCTAATGCCATGATTCTCTGCAATGTGTGTGTCTGGAGACACACTGGTGGGCAGCTGCTCTGTGGGAGAGGCTTTGGTACAAACTGAATGGAGCTTGATTCTTACACCTGCATTCCTTGCTGCAAGCAAAGATTTCCAAAGTTGGCTTTGTGAGATAAGCTGAAAATAACCACACAAGTGTTGCCAGTAGAGGAAATGATGGCACTGAGGTCACTATCAAGCTGTCAGGAGATACACAGGCATTAGCCTTTTAAGTGTTGCTGCTTTTCCAACTTCTCTGACTATTGCATGTGTCTCACGTGATCAGAAGCTGTTACAGGACTTGCCAAACCACAGAGATGACTTTAAATTACTGTGTCCTCTAATTTATGTCACAAGTCTAGCCCAGCAGGGTTCCATGTATTCACTGTTGCAAATAACTTTGTCATTGCTTCTCTGTGCGCCTCTGTCCTGCCTCAGACATATTTTGCTTTGTGTTATACTTTGTCAAGCCTTTGTAAAACACAGTGAGTCTCTTCCTTTAATATTTTCCTTTGTCTTTTCTTTGCCTTTATCCTTCACAGTGTCACTGCCAGTATTCCTTGTTACCATATTTCTCCTCTTTTTCTTGTTTCCCCTGAAATAAACTTCCACTTCTGCACAGTAAATATTTGCCCTTCTTTGCCAGTTGTTCTCTCTCTGTTTTCTTCCTTTTCACTTCCCTGTCAATCAGCTCCTGTTTATTCCTAGTGATATCCATGCATACATGCATGTGTTTGTCCATGTGCCAGGTACTACACACTGACCTGCAGGAAGGTCAGAGGTGCACTGCTAAGTAATAAAAACCAGCAGGAGCAGCTGTCTCAGAGGCAAACCAAAGATCTGGAAGCCTCTATCCAGAGACAGGAGACTCCAATTTACATTTCCAAGTGTTCCATCTATTTTGCCTACCCCAGAGTTACAGTTGAGAAATGGCAGAATTCATTGATAGATAGATGCAGGCAGGGGAGTGTTTGCTTTATTTAAATAATTGCTTTTTTTTGTTTTCCTGATCCATCCTGATGCCATTGGTGCCATCATGACCTAGGTAAGAACTGTATTCTCTCTCCTGCTGAATTCCAGCTCCTGTCTTGCTTAAAATTTAGTAGCTGGAGCTGATGCAGTAAATAAAATATTGTCATCTTTGGGGGATCAACATTTATGGGATGATATGTGAACTGGCTGAACTCCAGTGTGCCTCTGATCTATAATGTAGAACTGTGGGTTTTTGAGAGCCTCTCAAAATGTACGTGAAATCCATGCAAGAATCCCTTCAATATGCAATTTATATTTAAAGTATGTAGTGTGGCTTAATAAATGTGGTGCTCACTGCATGATTAATATGTGATTTAGAAGTCTTCTGTGGAGTTCCTCATTCAGAGATCCTAAGACCAGAGGTACATGATGATGATGATGATGACAATGAGGTTCTGCTTTGACCTCTTGTTCAGGATAAGCTCCTTGTCTGCAGTCAAATCCCTGCCCAGCTGGGGAGGTTTGTGTAAAGGCACACTCTTTGGTAGCAGGAGGAATAACCCTGGATAAACTGATCCAGTAGTTAATTTCCTTCATACTTAAAAAGTTCCCTCTTTGTTTATAATTTTAGGATGAATTTGTCTAACTACAGCTCTCAGCCTTGGGAACATACATCTCTACCTGCTAGCTTAAAAAGAGGTCTTCTAAGAGAAATTCAATCTGTGTATTCTCAAAAATAATTGAATCTCCTTGTTCCCATCTCTCATCTGAACCAAAGTAGGTTCCTTCATTTTGCTACTTTTAGGCAAATGTTCCAGACTTCAAATTTTTTCCCTGGGTTTCCTTTAACTGCTCTGTCATTATCAATGCTACTTTTACAATGAGGAGCTAGGACTGTAAGCAGTGTTACAACAGCAGTGTTGTTAATATTTAATATAATGGCAATTCCTCCCCCCAATTCCTCTATGAGGTATAAGACAGCCGCTGGTTTCCAAAACAGAGTCTGGCAATCTGTGATTTATTCAAGGCAGCAGTGAATAAGCCAGCATAGAGCTCAGTGATGCTGCAGATAGATGGTTTCAAGCTGCTGGAAGATCTCTTTAAAGCTCTCTCAGGTGTCTTTTTGCTACTCTGCATCTGGTGTGATACAGCAGAGTTATTTCTTTTTATGGCTAAGCATTGCTATTTTATCTGACAGTGATACCATGCTTTGTTGACAGGCCTGCCATCATATAGATGGTAACTAATTATATTGGTGTTTTAAATGTTTGCCTGTAAAGCAACAGAGAAAATGCCACCACTCACCTTGGCAATTTGATTCTGGTCTTTATAGTGTTGCTGTCATCAGTTGTTCCCTAGTTGGTTCAAATCCTTCAGATTTCTCATGAAGTTGGGTACCTAGACCTGGATGTGCTTCCTGAGCTGAATCTGTGCCACAGCTGAAGTGGTACCTCAGTGTTTTACAAACTCTTCATTTGTCTCATCATTTTACTGTACTACTGAATCACATTCCCTTTATGGTTCTCTGCAGTTTCTGGATCCAGGACAGTGGTACCACTGAGGGGCTGTTTGTTTCTCATCCTGTGTTCTCGCTGTTGTCTGGTCAGTCTCTGGTCACTGTAGTTTTGTACTTCTCTTTTAACCTATATTTTTCATTCTGTGTCACCAATTCATAAAGTACATCTTGAATTCTTTTCCTGTCCTCCAGTTGCCTGGCTGTCCCTCTCACCTTGGCAGCATCCACAGTCAGTAAGAATAATTTTCAGTCCCTCAGCCCTACATTAATGAAAACAAGGAATATGACTGGATACAGAACATAAAGCTCTGTGAAGCCGTGTGTGGTTTCTTGCCAGTTTTACACTTTACTGTTCTGAATGTGATTTTCCAGCATTGTACTGCAGAGTATTAGATTAATCCAAACCATATTTCCTTACCCTGAAGGTTTGTGAAAGGCTTACTAAGGTCGGCATAATACCTGCCATTTCATCCCTATCCACAGCATCTCTTATCCTGTTACTGAAGAACATTAGAATGATTTCACACAGTTTGTTCTTGACAAACCCATGCTGCCTGCTACTCGTCTCCCTGTTGTTTTCTGCTGCTTATAGATGATGTTGGAAGAAAAATATTTTCCCAAGAATAAAAGTTTGTATGACTGCTGTACAATTCATTGTTTTCCTCATTTCTTCCTCCAGCTCTCATGCATTGCATCTTCTGAAGATGCTGGGCATCTTGTCCCTGTCATTAATAACCTAAATAACCCCATTGACTCAGAAGTTATTTCAAGTGTCTCTTCAAGTTTGCCCTCCTTGTTGGCCAAACTTTCTGAGTCAGTGCCTATCATAAAAAGTTTGTCTCACCTTTCTTTGCCTTCACTCTGTTGGTGATCTTCCATTTTCTGCCGTTCCCTCTATTCTAAACTGACTTTTTTATAGTGCTGAGCTTTCTCTGTGTGGCTCCTGGGATAGGTAATGGTGTTTCCCCGTATTTGACTCTTCAGTTCCTTTCAGATCTGCTATTCAACATCAATTTCTTATCTCTGCCTTGTTAATTTTCCTTACTTTCTCATCTGCAATGGGCTGAGTGAATACTTTCTTTTAGACCATTTGCATGATCTTTAAATTACTGTGTCCTCTAATTTATATCACATGCTATTTGCTGTATTGCATTATTTAATTCTCTAAAAGGTTTCAGGTAGAGTGGTTCATGTGTATGACACACTGCAAAGCACAGCTGGGTTGTGTAGTCTCCATATGCATTTGCTTTCTATTTCCTCCTTTTACTTACTGTTTTGGGAAACAGCCTTTTTCACTCCATTATTTCCAGAATCATGGATGCGTGAAGGTGGAGCTCCAGGGAATGGCAGAGGTGTGAGATCTGCTGAATCACTCATGCCCTGACATACCCATCCTGAATGGTGGTACAGAGCAGGACTTGGTGCACTGGTGGATGCTTATTATAGGGTACAGTGCCCTCTGGTACCTGAACAAATCAGGAGTTGAGTGTTCTGGTGGGGTTCATGTAGTCAGACACTTGTAAACTCCTTAAAACCAATGTATAAATATAGCTATGTGCTAAATGCTGGTGTTTGCAGAGCATGGGCACTTGTGCATGAGGAATTATTCTGTTGTTTGCTCACAGAATCATAGAATGATCTGGGTAATAAGGGGCCTTAAATATTATATAGTCCAGCCCCTCCTTGCACACCCCTAGGGATGTATTCCTTGTCAGATTTATTCAAAAACCCATTTATTTACTTTTTATATAGCTTCTCGTTAATCAGCAATATATAGGCAGTATTGATGTCCATTTTAAATAAATACATACTGCAGCAAAAAATCACCATGGTCAATAATTTTTTCCCCTAAATTTTAGTGAAGTACCTATAAATGTTCAGATGTTTCTTGCTTGCTACAGCATGTCCCAGTGGAATTCAGTAGAAGTTTTGGCATTGATTCGTGTGGGTTTGTGCAGAGCCATGTAAAGCATTTAACCTCAAACTACAGGTCAGTGATAGAAGTGTAGGAATCTGAAAATACATATTCCCTGCCCTGAAAGAAAGGGGTGGGAACAGAGAAGAAAGATGCCCAGAACTACAGGGACATGAGCTACCCCACAAGGTAGTGGCTTGCAAGCAATTCCCTCTTCTCTTTTGGCTTGGGGACAGCGTATGTGCCCTCTGATGTTTGAAGTAGGTTTAGAATTTAACTTCTGGCTCATGGGAGCCTTTAGTTTATTAAATATGGATGTTCTTTCAGGTAGAAGCATGGTTTCTCTCTGCAGCACATCACTTTCCTTGAACGTATGCATTCGGTGAAGAAAACCCGTCTCCTCTGTACCTAAATCTTTTCTGCCTGGATCCACCTGCAAGAAATAGCAATAAAAACTGTCAGATTGTAACAATTGCAGGATTTTTAAGTGTGCAATGGTGTGGCTTTAGCTGCCTTCATAACTGTGGATTTGTGTGCCTGGTCCCGAGGCAGGGCTCTGTGCAGCACTGCTGGGGGATCTGCCTTTGCCTCACCCAATTACAGGGAGAAAACCACTCGAGTTATTGCTGCCTCTAAGCGCGGTCCTAACGTCTGCCTGTCCTGCCAGCCAGACAGCTCCCACAAACAGGCCATGCAACAGGCTGTCACATCCCCTTCTGCATTATCTTGCTCTTCTAGGAAAATTTTTCCAGCTCCAGTTACTAATCAGGGTATGGGTGATCTCTCTGAACTCTGAAGCTATGGGATCTATCACTCATCCGTCAGCGCCTGTCCCGCTCTCCCTGGGAGCATCCGTTTCTGCCTGGATACTGCTGAGGAGGAATGAGACCTGCTGCTGAGCGGGCTGGGGGGAGAGCCACACTCCCATCCTAACAAAACAATCAGATTATGGGCTGGTTTGCATTTCTATTCCTGCTTTTGCTGGAACATAAACTGGACTGTTCCTTGCTGTGACTGTGGGAAGCCTCAGGAGCAGTTTGCAGTTCTCTCTGCTTCCAGGCTTTGGTGTAGCCTCATAGAGGAGTGTTTCAAAAACATAACTTTCAACTGCCTGGCACTTCCCAGTCTCTTCTATCTCTTGCCTGTAGTGCTATCAATCAAATTGTTCTTGTCAGTTAACTGGTTTTAAATCTCGTGTGGAAAAATTGTCAGCTCAAGATCATACCACAGTAAGGACAGACGTGACCGCTCTTGTCGCGTTAATTCATTCCTGCTTAAGACATGAAAATAAACTGATAGAATATCAATGTGAAGCTCTTAGAGCTTGGAATGATTTAAAATCTCCTAAAAGAAAGGCTAGGGCTGAGCTTTGTCTCCAAGGCATCATTTTTAACTTAGCAGGAAGCTCTGATGGTCTTTTCTTTAAATTGCCTATTGTCCAGACGCCTACAAAGAAAGTGCTTCTGCGGGACTGTTTGTGTTTGGTGACGGCGTTTATTTCATTTCATGTGACAGATGACTTGGCTTCTGGATCGAGTAATTACTTGCTCATATCCCACCAGGGCAGCTTTCTGACCTGCTGGAGCAGTGATTTGGTCTGGGAGCTCGGCTGGCTGTGCAGGGAACCGCGGTGGTGGCGGTGACAGGCTCCAGAGCCCCATGTCCCCAGGCTGGGCTGGCTCCTGCCACACCCCTGTGGGGGCTTCGTTGGGTATTTCAGTAAGAGAGGAGAGGGACGTGGCAGGCTTCATTAGTGACAGAGCCACCCAATTAATATTTAAATACCTGAAAGCCTTTCTGGTCTGTTATGACGGATAGTCCGTAATTGGGGGGTGTCTCACCAGATTTCAGGTTCATAGATTTTCATAGATTTTCAAAAGATTTTTTTTTATTATCCTAAACTTTGATTGTGAGACACAGTGATGAGCTCCAGAGGATTGCTAGATGGAGCTGAATGAGCTCTGCTTTATTCTTCACCATAGTAGTGCTTTTCATTCACTCACAAAGAAATGCTTGATTTCTGCTTGAGGTAATTTTTTTTTTTTTTTAAAGATGGGGAAATCAAAGAATTGAATGCAACATTACATTGTGGCAATTCTGTTTTAAGCAGATTTTCTGCCTTTTTTTCCTTTTTTTTTTTTTTT
>VWYO01025620.1:793120-851381 GCA_013400275.1 Rhadina sibilatrix
TTTTTTTTTTTTTTTTTTGCAATATTATCGTGCAGCAGCCAAACTAATGAATATATAATTTTCTTTCCTTTCTGCTTGTCATGCCCTGCTAACATGGACATCTACAAAGGCTCAGGTTGGTGTTGCAATCTGTCTTCATCTTGTCGTTCTCATCTAGTAAAAAAGGGCTTTGATGTTTTCTTCATCAATCAGCTTTTTTTTCCTCTTAGCCTCTTTAAAACTGGATCCAACATTATTATAACATAACAGATTCATCCAGAGAGGTGCCACATTCGTTTGTTACCCCTGAAACTTCAGCTTCAGCAAAATGTGCTGTTTCAGAAACAAGGGATATTGATTTATTTGTATCTACTTAAATTTTCTATGCTTGCCTGGCTTTGTGACAGGGAGGCAGCAGCACCTACAACTTCTGAAATCTGCAAAAAATGCATTGAAACTCTCACTAATGAGTTTCTGCCTTGTTTTAAACCCCTGTATTTGACAACATAGTAAGATGGCATTTGTTAGTATCTCATCTGGATTCAATACTTTCTTGATAGGAATGAAACATAATTAAAATGTAAAATAAAAAAGCAGAGGCTCAGGAACTGGCCATTTGTGATTGTATTCTCATAAGCCCCCATTCCCACTTCAACGCCTCAGGGTTTTTTGATAACTCTGAGACTAAATTGTCTTGCCTGGGTATTTCAAGTAGAAATGAATACCCAATATGTGCAAGGTTGTATTTTATGCTGTGTCCTGCTCCTCAGAGGTTGTACTGACAGTAAAACATGAGTAAAACCAGAAAGGCAGGAGGTGCATATTTTTTCCTTATTTATTCATGTTGAATGATGCCAACTTGGTATTTTAATCTCTGAGAAAGAGCACTCATGCTTTACCATGTTACAACTTGGTGTTTCTAGTGCCTGCAACAATCTCACAGAAAATAAAACCACTTACCACTTGTAAATATGAATTAATAAACCTTGCTGAGCAACATGGTCGTTCTGTCAGAGTGAGATGTAATGACTGGGGTTCAACAGAGCTCGCCTCAATTAACTTTCTAAACAAGGCATTTTCCACTCATTGCGCTTAAGAATTTGAAATAAATCAATGTCTGACTTTGAATATTTAATTATCCATTAGAAGAAAGTAAGGGATTTCCTAGGAGCCTTCTGTGAAGTCCAGCAAAACAAAAAAATAGATGAAGTAAAAGCATCTGAAGGCCATAGTGAGGGAAAATGGAGCATCCAGATGTCTTTATAGCAAGAGTACCCTGCTGCTTTCCTAATTTCTCCTCTTTTCCTCATTTTGCAGCCAGAATTTTAGTGCTGGTTTTTTTTTTTTTTTTTAATGGCTTCATCTTGAAATGTCTTTATCTGAACTTTCCAGGATTTGATTTTTAGCTGAGATATCATCCAGCTAGTGCAAGAAACTGGGCATTTTCAGACTGAGTCCCCCACTCCCCGAGGGCTTCCTTGCCACCCTTTAGTAAATCACTCACCTCTTCATCCTCAGTTGTCTCATGTGTAAATTAGGATTAAAGCTGAGCAGTTTGAGGATTGGGCTATAAATAGATAATCAAGAGCAGGGGAAACTTCAGAGGCTTGATAAGTGTTTTCACTCTTTTCAGAGAAAATAATTTTTCAGCAGTTTTTGAAGTGGTGGAGGAAGGAGGAGTCTGTGTAGGAGCTTCCATAGTGCCCATGGGGCAGATCCTGGGAACTGGTGCAACTCTGTGCTGTTGTAATTACTGCCCTTGCTCTGGACTTAGAATAAAAAGGATCCCATCTTTTTGCCAGATACAAAGTTTTAGACAGTTTCAGGTTTTTTTGGTTCAACACCAGTGAAGGCTTTTCAGAATCTTAGCAAAGCTCTAATTGATTTTCTTTTCTCTGCACCACAAAGGGGGTAAGAAACACAAGCTCCTTTGATTTTAGTTAAATGAAAACTAAAACTGCTGAAGTTTTTCACAAGGTTGCAAGAGAAGATCTGCTAAAGGCATACAGAATTCAGAAATTCCAATAATTTAGAAGTCTTACCATAGATCTATTCAAACTTTTGTGCTCTAAGTCATTTTGAGCAATTTTTTTTTAAGTTTTGGTGGCTATTTGCTGCAGCATCCAAACACCTAAAGAGAAGTATTCATCAGTGAAGCTGCTGCTTTGCAAAATCTAATTTGCTTGAAAATTAACTGTTCAACCAGGTTTTATACTGGTGAGTGGTTAGCATATTTCTGGCAATCGTGATCAATATATAAACTAGCATGAAATAAAATCAATTTTATTTTAAAGAGAACTATTTAATGTTGAAATTTTAATGAGATAATTTCTGTGATGTAGTGTTTGTTAATGTGCAAGTACTTGTCCTTCAGATATACAGTTAATTCAGTAAAGCTTTTAAGTGCGTGCTTAGATCTGCCAAATCAAACACGCAGTTAAGTAATTAACAAAGCAAGTACTCCATTTTTAATTCCATTTTAAAGAGCTAAAGAAAAGAAATTCTTTGTTAGAAATGATCTGGTTAGGATTAAACAGAATGTGAAAGCTGTATTGGAACATTATATAAGTTATTCAGTTAATATGTGGACATCTTTCAACCAAAGAAAAGATTTGGATGAACGAGATGGAGTCAACATAGAAGTCAAATTTGTAGATTATTACAATGAGTGGGCATTTTTTCAGATGTATTTCCCACCACACTGTGGATCCATTTGTGTCAGGCTGGTTGCAAGAGAAATGCTGGCTGTGGCCCACGTGTCACCAGCTGGTGGCCATAAGCTCTGAGAGGAGGAGAACACCCAACTGCTGCCTCCTTTTGCAGCCTGGATATGCAGAGAACATACAAGTGGTTATGCAAAAAGGATTAAAACTGAGCAACTTGCTGTTTGGTGTCAGTGGGAGTGGTTTTAACCCTTACCAGCAAGTGTCTTTGCAAACCAGAGCAAGCTCTCTTCCCTGTATGAAGTCTTCTCTACCTTTACTGTTTCACGTGGTGGTCTCCACAGTTTGAAAAGGGGCTGTTATTTCTTAGGTTCTGACTGTTTCTGTGTATTAAGTCTAATGTAACCTTGATGTAAGGGCAGCCATGTGAAATGAACTTATGTTAGCAATGAATTTAACCCATTTGTATTAGAAATGAATAGCACAGAGGTAGTCCTCAGGGTCTCAGGCAACTGCTACAGTGATCAGTTTGGTTGTTCTAATATAATAAGCAGATATTGACTTAGTTGGAGTGAACACCAAGATTTACTGTCATGAAAGCTAAAATATTGACTGAGGGAAAACCAGAGTCAATATTTACCTTGAGGGACAATAAATCTTGATGTTCACTGAAATATGAAGTCACTATGATTTTCAGAAGTGTTGAACCTCATTCTAGTTTATTCTGCAGGTGCTCATCAGACAGGCTACCTGAAGTATAGGTACAAATTTCTTTTCATGAATCACATCAGTTGAGCAAGTGCATTTATTTCTGTAAGTCCTTTGCAAGCCTACACTTACATAAATAAGTTAGAGAACATTATAAATCACACCAAAGCTCTTTGGTGATTAGATACTTGGATTTTTCATTAAAATGCAAGTACTAGCTATTAAAAGAGAAAATAAATAGATTAATATTTGTACATCTTATTGAAGTAATAGTCCACATCAATAATGCTTTAGCAAGGGTTTGGGATTTGCATTTGAGTGAATGGGAACTGGGTTCTTTTATTAGGGTAAACTTTAGCAGTCCATCTCTTAAAAAGTAGCTTTTGTCCTTCTTCTCTTTAATTTATTGAGAACTGTGCCTGTCAACTTGATTTTTATATTCAGGTGTTAAGGTAATGATCCAGGTTAATTCTGGCTACAAGGAATGATACAGTGATCCTGTGAAAGGCAGCAGCAAAACTCCCCTTGGCTTCAGACAGGCATTGTTTCAGCCCTTGGTTTAGTGAGTCCAAAACCCATCATATAAATATGAAAAAAAAAAATCGAGGAAAGAAGTTAATTTGCTAAAATGGCAGAAGATTGTGTTTATTTCTTGAGGCAGTAAGGGGTGAAACCAGGCCGGTCACCCTGGGTGCTGATCTCTGCAGCACCTTGCAGGTCAAGTGTCTGCAACTTCCAGCATCCTTCTCCCTCCATGCAGAAAAACAGGTTCCTGTGCCTATTGCACGGAATTAATTTCATTTTTGTCCTTCTGGACATGGATTGTGGCACTACAGCTCCATACATGGGTGGGAGGCTCAGTGTGAAGGGGTTTGTAAATGCACTGTCATAGCAGGTTTGCATAAGCTTGGGGAAGGGTGGGCATTAAGCAGATTATTTTCAAAGGGACTGTTGTCTTTGTGCTTGGGAAGAGAAGTTTCATAGCTTTATAAGAGACCTTTGTATCTACAGCAGAGGAGGTGGATGGCAAACGTGATGGGGGCAGGAGATCTAGACCATGTGTTCTTTGAGGGTTGGATGCACTCTGTTACAGCCAGAGATCCATGGGACCACATCCCAAACCCTTCCAGGATGGGGTGCTTTGGGTTCCTGGGTTGATGAGGAATGAGGGAGTGAGGACACCACATCCCATCCCAGCCTCTCTTCAGGGTCAGGACAGGGGTGTTCCCATGGACCCAGGAGGTGAGAAGTGAACCTGGGGTCCTTTGTTTTGTGGGACCCACAGAACAGCAATGCTTAGTCAAAACCCTTTGAAGATGAAAAATCAAGAGCACATCTGTTTAAACCTCCTTAAGCAGCACAGCTTGTAGCAAAAACAGGAATGGAAAGCCTTAAGATTTGTTTTATGTTTTTTCAAAAAAAAAAAAAAAAAAAAAAAAAAAAGGAATTGTAGGTGATTGAAAACAAATTATGGCAAGCCAGGAAAGAAAATGGGAGGAAAACATTCTCATGTGGAGGGAAGGACCACATGCCACATCACTGTGGTTTTTAAATGCAAAGATGGAGTTACAAATTGCATTCACAGCTTCCTGAACTCATTCCCACAGAGTTCCACCCATGGAAATCTTGCATCTCCTTGAGACTCCCACTTTATAGCTTAATGGCATCCACAGGTACCTGTTGTAACTTGTTCTGAAGAAATCTGTCCCTCCCGGTGATGCAGGTGGTTATTTACATCTCCCCAGTGTCCCAGGGGTGCTGCCAGAGGTGGCACTGCTCAGCACTGATGCAGGGCAGAGAGGGGAGCTTGTTCACAGGAACGATGTGCTGTGGTGTCAGCACGATAACTTAGGAAAACTGGTGATTTGTGACAGTTCTAATTCAGGTTTTTGGTGGTGAGTGCAAGCTGGGGATCCTGACCAAAGAGGAAGTACTGCACAGGTCAGCAGCAGATCACTGGGCATCTGAGGTAGCACAGGGACACGCAGCCAGTGCTGTGTGTCCTCCCTCCTCCAGCACAAAGTGGGATGTCTGTCTGTCTGTCTGTCTGTTGGAGGAGGGAGACAGCTGATGGCACTTCACACGTAATCGAAGCGTTTTGACACGATCAGACATCAGGCTAGGAGTGCTCTATTAATGGCTTTGTTATTGTGATCCTCCCTGCTCTTTGAAGAGCACATTTGAAGTATCACTTCCCATTATGTATATTTGTGTCAGTGCCTGTGGGATCTCTGTTTTGACTCACAGGATTTTAGTTCACGTGGCATCCCACGCCTGCCCAGCTCTGTCTGGTTTTCCTACACAGTTGTTACAGCAGGTACCTGCCTCAGGAGGTTTTGAGCACTAAAACACATTTATGGTAAATGCCTGATGTTTAGGCTTTGCTGCTGTCCACAGGTGGGCTTTGCTGGTGAGGAGAGGTCTGAGGTTTAACAGATGCTAAGGCAGAGCAATCAGAGGTCACTGAGATGGGATTCCCAAGCTCTCGGCCTCACCCTGGCTTCAGGCAGCAGGGCGAGTGCTGAGAGGCTGGCAGTGCTGTGAACCTGCAGGGTTCAAGTGATGTACTCTAACCCTGAGGAAGGGTTATTTAACAGAGCAAGGAAAAGAATCTTAAATCCACAAAGCTGCTGTTTGTGCTGGCTTGCCTCGGCTGCCCTGCTGTATCTGTGGAGGGTGGGAGGGAGGCAGCACCTCTTGCCTGCTTCCAACCTCAGCTTCCTCTCCAGAAGTCTGAACTGCAGGAACAGGCCACCCAGCTCTTAGTAAAACTTACTTATTAATTATTACCATCCTTAACACTGCCCTGTGAGGCACCTTCTCCCTGGGGCTGGCCTCTGGCAGGCAGTTTGTCCAAGTTTGGCTCTTTGTTCATTCCCTCTGTGATGAGGAAAAAACAGATCATGCCTCAAGCGCCTGTTTCCCTCACTGACCATCTCCTGTGGATGGTGGGGTGTTTTGTCAGGCAACACAGGCAGGCTGTAGTTTTTCCTTCCTCCTGTGGAGCAGGGAAACTAATAAATACTGCCTGACTCTATATCCATCTCCTGGATGGATGTCTGTGGGGAGCACACAGGCTTTGCAGTGCCTCAGGAGGGATTGCTGTTGTCCCCCGTGCGTGCAGGGATGTGGCTGCAGGAGTCAGTGGAGGTGACAGTCTGCTGGGGCAGGGTGGTGGCTTCAGCTGTGTCCCAGCCTCCCTGGGCTCCCTGCTGGCTGGTGCTGAGCCCAGGCTTGGCAAGTGCTGCTTTTTCGTGTACACCAGTTAATGATAACGAGCCTGGCTGCTCAGCTAATTAGCAGTGCTTGTGGTGCTGCTTGCTCAGTGTGAGAAGCTTTGCTCTGTGTGCACTTTGTACAATGCACAGACACCTGTACATTCTGGAGTTGGGCCAAATGCCAGTCCACAAAGAACCAGAGAGTGCTTTCAGTTCAAATGGACCTTAAAGATCATCTTGTTTGCAACTCCTTCATCATGGGCAGGGGCACCTTCCACTAGTTCAGGTTGCTCAAAGCCACATCCAGGTTTGTAATTTGTGCTTAATAATATGCAGGAAAAATGGTGTTAAGAGTGTGACTGCCTTTACCCCCTTTGTTCCCTTCCCTTTCCCTTCCTCTGTGTCAAATGTGATGCTCTAAATTAATTCATATTGTCCTTGCCCTCACCAGTTCAGACTTTGATTTCCTTCTTTCTGGTCTTTTCACCTTTACGTATTTTCCACTTTTCAGCATCTGTTATTTTTTCCTTCTTTGCTAAACCTATGCACAATGTAAAGGCAGACCCATAGTTAAAATTATTTTCTGACATTTTCTATTTCAGAGGAGTTTTCCTTTGCAAATTGTCTTCCATTTGAAATTAAGGTGATTTTCTGATGGGACACCAGTTTTGTTTTCAAACTGGTATCTCAGTTTTCTTGTCTTCCCACCTCCAAAATGTTACGAAGAGGGTTTCTTTATTCTTGTGGCCACAACATGTCTAGTCATAATCAGCTGTTTTAAAATGAAGCTGTAAATTATTAAACATGTGGCTGAATCTTTTTGGGGGGTAATTGGGAAGAAGGCTATTGATTTATAGTTATTCTAATGGAGAGAATGAGATGGCTCCACAGCAGCAAGGGTGAGGAGGTTTTGGTGTGTGGAAGAAGAAATTTTAGGTGTGTTGTATTTTTCCAGGGCAGCACATTATGCTTCATGCAAAGCAACAGGGACCCCACTATCTTCAAATCAGCTTCTGCAGACAAACCAGATTCAAAATAAATAACTTTTATTCATCACTGTAATAGAACTGTTGATGCATTCATTTATTTAAACCTAAAAATCTGCTGAAGTGCTATATCTCAGTGTGCTGCTTTTAACAACCTGAATATCTGGCACCTTTTATCAAGCTTTTGGCTGTATTTTTCTCCCTATGTAGATACCATAGTTCAGGTGAACACACTGTCGTGTTTGATTAGGAGATATGTTGGAGATAAGTCACTCGCAGGCAAAAAAGCGTTTCCCATTTTGGTGTATAAAAATGAAATTTGTAGGACGCATGAAATTTCATTCTTTTATGGTAAATGGCTTATAAGAATGTGTTAGAAGCCAAGGTAAATGAGTGCTGATTTTAAGTTTGTTCCTTCTGAAACCCAAAAGGATGTGGTACGTACGATGTTGGTGAATGACATGTGATAGATTATACTGGGAGCAG
This sequence comes from Rhadina sibilatrix, assembly GCA_013400275.1. Taxonomy (NCBI): domain Eukaryota; kingdom Metazoa; phylum Chordata; class Aves; order Passeriformes; family Phylloscopidae; genus Rhadina; species Rhadina sibilatrix. The sequence goes on from VWYO01025620.1 coordinate 801,161, forward strand.
GCAGAGCAAATGAAATTGTAATGGAGTTGCTCTTCTGTCTGCAGGAAATAGCTGTTATTTATCCTGCTTCCGAAGCTGCTGCATGCATACTGCTGTTCATTATATACTTAAAAATCCCTTGGCAAGTCAATAATGAGTAAATGAACTTAAAGCCGTTACAACAGCCTTGGCATGAGGAGTGTAAGCCAGGATATTTTTCAGTGTGCCTTTTTGTGGGCTTGGCTGAGGCGTTTCTGCTGCCATGCTGACCTGGACAGTTCAGCTGAAGAGTTTGGTTCTTTCTCCTGTCAGGTGCACGAGGCAGTCCCATGCTACAGTGAGTGCAATCAGTATTCCTGGGAAGTAGGACCATGGTCTCCATGTGAAATCAACAGCGAACAAAATTCCCTCCACTGTGGAGAAGGAATACAAACGAGGAAAGTCAGGTGCGTGAAGACAAAAGCTCAGGTATTCCAGATCAAAAAGAGCTGTTATGTTCTTGCATAAAGCTGCAATATCTGGCCATCTGACAGTGAGTGTGTTGCTGAGTCCAGTGTATTTCAAATGAAAAGAAACGTGTTTATGTGCCATGGTTTACAGGAAAAGCATTTCAGAGATGCAGCCTTGGTTTTTCAGGAACACGGCATGATATTTAAATTAGTATTCTTCAACCTAAATGCCATGTATACATAAAGCTCCCTGAGGTGCAAAGCCTCCATATTTTGATTTGCTAACATTTTCCCCAAGTAATAGCACTGCACGCACCAGAGTGGCATTCATTATTACTGAATATTCATTCCCCAGGCATGGGGAAATGCTGAGTTATTTCCAAATGTTCAGATGTCACTAGCAGGAGCACTAAGATTTGTTCTCGCTGGTTGTCTCTTTCTGTTTGCTCCTTTGTCAGCCGATCAAAGTTAAAATCCCTCTGTATGAAGTAACAAAAGCATGTTGTGCACGTAGCTGATTTCCATTTGCATTAACATATTAATTCTGCTTTTGGACCAGACATGCTGCTTGTAGCTATTGTCATGTCCGTGTCCTGTATGGGGTTGAGAAAACTTGTTGATGTCCATTGTGTCTGTGATACTCTAATTAAAATGTGTGTTTTCTGTGTAGGTGTGTGAGCAGTGCTGAGGACCATGGCATGGAGACTGTGCCCAACGCTCTGTGTAATCAGGCTGAAGTCCCAGAGACAGTGCAGAAGTGCAGCTTGTACTGTCCCAGTGAGTGTGCAGTGTCTGACTGGGGGCAGTGGAGCCCGTGTCCACAGGTAGGCTCTCCTGCCCGTGTCCCTGGCAGTGTTCCTCACACAGCGGTCTTCACTTGTCCTTCAACTATTTCATGGCCTAGTTATTTTCTAGGAAAGTAAATTATTTTCTGAGGGATGTCAGGCTTAATGGATGCTGCCAGCATGGTTGAATCTGGAGATATTTATGTCTCTACAGAGACAGAGCTATAGGAAGTTGGTTAGTGGAACACATAGTTATTACTGTGACAGTTGATTCAACACATCCTTCCCCTTGATCTGCTGTGGGAGGAGGCTCACACAAGCAGAGTGGGTGAAGGGACAGTGTTCCAGCTGCAGTAAGGGCTGAATGCCTTAGGAAATGTTTGCAGGGGAGACCTCTGTCAGTGGTGCATGACTGCTCTAACAACCTGCTGGTAAACCCTGGGGGTGACACTCCTTTGGACAGGTCTTAGTCCTGAGGGAATGACAGCTCTCCCCTCTCAACACACACTATTTCTGTCCAGTGTCTCCTCCTCCTCAAACCCTTGGGGAAGATGCAAGGCAACAGCAGCAGAAGGGTATGACAGCAAGGTGCCTGAACAATTTGTCATGTCATGAAATACTCAAAACTTTGTGAATTATGCAGGGATTCAAGCCACTGCAAAGAGCTCTGTGTTTTCCTAAGTGTGCAAGATGGAAAGAAGTTGCAGATTCTGTATTATGAAAAGCCTCTGGCCTCAAACCACGTGATTTCAAATCTATTGTTTCTCCCTGATCAGTGTTGAAATAGGTGCCAGGTTTAATCTCAGAGGGGTTTTTTAATAGACTTGCTTGATGTATTTAAGTGACAAACATATATTCATTGCCCCCATGTTAACAGGGCCATTACTGGAAGTTGAGTGGTTATTGGACAGGTATTTATACTAGTGCTGACACAGGTAATTTCCTTCCATAATATTTTGTGTAGCATATCAATATACTCGGTAAGAACATGTCAAATAAAATCTTGTGTTTCATTTCCTGCCTTCACCTCCTCCTGAGCAGCATGGCTTTGATGATGTACAACACTCTTGCAACCAATACAAATGCTTGGATACCTTGCAGAGCCCCACTGTGGTTGGGCTGTTTCTTTGCCATTGACTTTTTCAGGCATGGATTTTCTTCATTTTCGCACTCGGTGAACTGATGCAGAGATCCTTGAGGCCCTTGGGGGTTTCTCAGGTGCCTTGGTGGCACTCAGTTGGTTATGAAGGACTGCTTGAAGCTTTAAGCACCCTCATATCCTTAAGACACACAGACTTTTTGCCTGAAGGCTCCTTTTTTTTTTGGCGAAGCCTCCGTAGCCCACAGAAACAGGAAAGGGAAGCCCAGAGCTCGTGGGCTGCACTCCATCAGGCAGCACATCTCTTGGCAGGCACAGGGCCACATGCCACAGTCCCTGTGTCTCCTTGTGCATCCCTTTGCCATGGTGGATGTTAATTCATAAATGTGAGGGCATCTGCATGCCAATGCAATTAACTGAACAATATGTTTTCACAAGCTGTTCTGCAATGCTTTGTTGCGAAACTGAGATGACTGTGCCGACGGAGCATGTGTTTCAATAGTTCTGTCCAGATAGGAGGCAATAAACAGCTTGAAGTTTTATGGGCAGATAAAACCTTCCCTTTGATGGGTTTACGGCGCTGCTGTCTCCCTTTTACAGCTACTCTGGCTCTTGGTGTTGGGTTTTGAGAGAGAGCCACACAGCACAGCCCCTCCCAGGCTGCACAGGCTGCACATCTCCAAGGCAAATGCTGGGCTTGCTGTTAGTGCAGAACGACTGTGCTGTGTCACTGGTGTATCTTTGGTGTCTGTGTGAGGGAATCGTGGTGGCTGGAGTGAGGCACTGCCAGCCAGGGTGATTAATGAACATTCCCTCTCCTGAGCCACTAGGAGAGGTGGTCACTTAGGACAGCTACGAGTTGATGGGCTCAAAAATTTCAAAAAAAAATTGAAAGATCACATAGCATTGCAATGAAAAAGCAAAACTGTGCATCCTGGCTGGTCTATTTCAAGCACATTTACATTTCATACCACAATGGATGGCTCTCTTTTAGTCATAGCACTCTCATGAGGCAGCTGCCAAAGACCATTCCAAGAAGTCTTCCTGTAGCTCTGGTCATGTTTGGCTTGCTGGAGATAAAGAGGATTTATGAAACTTGACAAATTCTAGTTTGTAAGAAATGAACTATCTCAATTTCAGCCTCATCTTTGCCTGAGTAGCTTTTTGATTTGAGATATTTACCTAAGATTTTGCTTAGGTGAGAATTCTTTCCCAGTTGCTTTGGTGTTCTGCTCATGTTTTACAGTGTTGATAATAAATTCATCCTGATAGCAGAATAACTAACTCTTATCAGCTGAATATAAAAAGGCCTTTTAGATTATCCGTTGTACCTTTTGTCAATATGTCATTGTACTCTGGATACTTTCTAGGGTATTACTTGGTTTTATCTTGTAGCAATATTCTTCCCATGTGAATTTTCCACTTTCAGGATGGTAAATGATCTTGAATTGTGTTGAAATCAATGAGTCATAAAGGTGGTGACTGCTTTGTCAATGGAAAGTATTTTCTTCAATACTTTTTTCTGCTAAAACATTGTATTTGTTCTACCTTTTTTGGCTGCATTTCCCTTTTGCTTTTAAACACTTTTGTGGTCTTTTATAATTTCAGATGCTCCCACAATTCTTTTATGTGTGTTTTTCAACTGAATTACATATTTTGCATCTTGATTATGGTGCTATTTAACACTGCTACACAAAGGTAAATTTTAATATTTCATCTAATGGTCAGAAATGAAACTGTCAGAAATACAATGCCTCAAGGTTGCTTTGAGGTTTTGTCTCTGTACTGGATTCAAGAAATGCATAGTTAGTGATTTAAATCTTCCCTATTATTCTCACTTTTTCTATTGAGAGAGTTCAAAATGGTTTTCCCTGTGGTTGAAGACTTTTGTTTTGGCTTATAATGTTTGGTTCTTTGTTACTAAGTAACATCCAAATGACTTAAGTATCAAGCTTTAAAGCCATTTAAAATAATGGTTTGAAGCTTGCTAGTTAAAAGAAAAAAACCCCACCAAACCAACAAAAACCCACAAGGAAATTAGGTAGACTTGCATTTTGCTTAAGAGATTTCATATTTGTTCCAGGGACAATAGCCTGTTCAGTCAGACATCATCACTTGATTGCTCAAAGACCCAGCTAAGCAATCTGGGAACTGAAATCCTGTCATCTCTGTTACATATTCAGTGATGGAATAACACACTCTTCCTGCGGCGCCTCGACTTTGTATTCATCTGACTTGGAAATGTAATTAATTGACTTCAATTGAATTCATCAAAGCATTCTTAAAAAGAGTTAATATGCGAGTGGTGCTACAAGTCCCTGAAATAATTACCTCAAATCTCTTTCGTTAGCTCTCTGTCGGTGGATGGCTGTCGCAGCCCCCGTTGTGGATTGGAGTGGCCTCCTTGCTTGCCTCAGCTGTTGGCATTTCTAGCAGCTAATTCCAAGAGGTCTGAAATTAGTTAATTATAGGGGGTTCTGTGTGTAGTGAGTGAGAACAGCTGTCTCCATTTCAGCGAGCATTTTCCTCATGGATCAATGGCGATGTGCCGCGCTCAGGACTTGAGAGGATTGAGTTACTATTCCCTGGAATCAGCAGGGGGAGTGGGATACCCACAACTGGCCAGATTAAAAGTGTCACCAAGTGATACAGCGAGCTCTCAGGTCTGCTGTGCCTCTCTTTGCCAGTGCAAGTTGGAGTTGTTACACTTTGGAAATGCCAACTGGAAGAGAATGCTGTGGATTCCTGTAGGTGCTGGGAGTCACTGTGTGGATTACGAAAGTCTCCAGCACAACTGGTACCTGAACGCAGGATGGGCAAGGTTGGAAGGGACCACTGGAGGTCTTCTAGTCCTTCCTTTTCAAGCAGGATTCCCCAGAGCACATTCCTCAGAATTTTGTCCTCAGACAGCTTTTGGATATCTCCAGAGGAAACTCCCCAGCCTCTCTGGGTTTGGCACGTAAGTTTGGCAGAGGACCTGCAGTGTGGAGGCTGTACTGAAGAGTGAGGCTTGCACAGAGTTGTCTTTCTAGCCCGAGAGATAATTTATTCAAATCAAGCATGGGAATTACACCGGTCAAGGCTTTTTAGAAGAACATGCACTGCTCCTTATGCATAGCTGTGACTTGGATATTTTTGTATGGCTTTGTCAAAAAAAAAAAAAAAGTGGGTAACTGCTGTACTTTTTCGATGAGTTGTTTTATTTTTATTAATCTTTGTTAACAATCACTTTTTTAAAGGTAATGGTTCTGTGTGGAGGCAGGCAAGGTTTCAGAACCTGGATGCATCTGAAAAAGAAAATTTATGCAAATACATTTTCATTTCAAAGGACTGCTGGTGTTATTGTGAATGGCTTGTTAAATTGTTACAAAACATCCACACTAGCATGAACAATGTAACGGTTCATTGCTCTGTTAAAAACAGTCAAATATGTTGCTGCCTTTGCATTTACCTTATTTTGAGGTTGTATGTTTCCTTCTGAATAGCCAGTTAAGAATAATGCAGGCAGCTGTTTATAGTGCAGGATGCATTATACAAGCTGCTTGATAAATTAAACAGCTTCAAGGGCCCTGTAACGGGTTACAGCCTTCTCTGTGCTGTACAATTATGATGCATATGAAAGCCTGGATCAATGGACAGCTCTTAAATTCCATCCCAAAGAGGGTCTAATAGTGTATGTTAATATGTGATATGTTAACAGCTCCTATGCTGCAACTTGGCTTCATAACCTTGCAACTTGATTTTATTTAATACCCTTCTCTTCCAGAACAAACTTTCAGTGCTTTGTCAGTTCTGTGATTGTTGGAAGCAAAGGCTGGGTGCATCCCTTCTGTATGTTTTTGTCCCTCACTTTTTATGTTAGCTTTAAATAGTGACAACTGGTCATGGTAAAGAAATAGCTTTGGTTAAATGAAGTATTAAAAAATGCAGTAGTCAATAGTGCTAGGAATTCCCCCATAGAATCAAAGTGATGGCTGTTATAATTTCTAAATGGTCCTTTGAGAAAAGCTTTGATTTATTCCTGTCTTAACATTTTATGGAACTCTCATTGCTTCAGAATATTCTGTTTCTGTAGTGGTTTATCTAATCTGGCCTGTAGATCTGTGGCTCTAGCTCAACTTTTTCATACTTTATGGAAAAGAATAATGGAAATGGTGAGATTTAATACTGTAAAGTAGGCTGGGACAGTACAGTTATAAAGAAACCTACTGTCTGTGTGTGGCATCCTACTGCTGTAGGCTATTGATGTGCTACCTGAGGTGACACCCCGTTAGTGTTTTCATCCAGAAATTAAGTCTGTTCTTATCACCAAGGGATGCATATGCCAGAATTACACACCCCATTGCTTACAGTCATCAGCAGGGAACCTGAACAAGCAACATTGTCTGGAAAACTTGACAGCCAAACTGATCTGCACCTGATCTTGAGGATCACAGAGTTCTCAAGGCCTCTGAACTTCTACTTCCATGCACCACAGCTGCCTCCATTTCTTAGGACTTGTTTCCTCTCCCATTATTTATGGCCAGTGGGCACCCATAATCATTGTCCTTCTTTGATCCATAAATCTTTATTTATAGTCTGGGTGGTGTCAGAAGTGGGTTTCAGTTTCCCAGAAGAGGGAACATTTGCTGTTACTCCCATTTCTATCCCACGGTTTACATTCCAAATTCTCCCAACTATGGAAACCAGTTAAGGGATTTATAACCACAGGCATAAAAATAAGTATCATGAGCATAAAGAGATGATCTCAGAAATGTAAGTCAAGCTCCCACTCCTGAACACACCTGTTGTAGGCACCTGCATTTCCTTGTGCTTCCACTGTGGAAATGTTGTCTGATGCTGAGCACAAACCAGTTGCAATAGCCTTACAGGAGGTAATGGCTGACTTAATGTAAAAAATAATTTAAAAAGCTTTATCTCTTATCAGTGAAAGCACTAGTTACTAACAGAGCAGTAGAAAGTAAAATAATGTCTTTGGAAGTGTAGCATCTGCTCAGTGGGAAGAGAGGAGCTGTAAATGAAGGTACTCAGTAAAGCATTGCTGAATCACAGTGGGCTTTATTTATTTTAAACCCCAGAAACTGTAGATTCATACATGCTTGTGATTAGAAACTTGAATCCCTAGGGCAGATCCAGTCTTGATCCATGTACCTGACTGGCACCTTCACTGTTTTATATGGAAAATTACTTGAGGAGTCAAATTAGTTTTGACATTTTCTTCACTTGTTAGAGTATTTAGAATCAACCTGTTATCTTGCTCAAATCTTGATTATTCCCATGGTAATTTCTTACTTTAGGTACTCAAGAAATATTTCTTTCTTTTGCTGCCTTTTCTCTAAATTGCTGAAATTTCTGCCATTTCTGTTCTGCCTCCTAAACCTGTGATTTGCCATTGATGGTGATTGGTTTTGCTCTCAGTATTCTCTAATATCTACTTTCAGGACTAAACATGCCCTGTTGGCATTGCTTGTTAGTACCCTCAGCATCTCCCCACTGGAAACAATCCCTCTTCTTTACTGTCTCTCTTCACATCCCCCAATGACACCGAGCCTGCCAATCCATTCCCCCACCTTTGCCATGTCATAAATATTTGTTCCAGCCTGGGTTTTTGGAGGGGTCCTGCAGGAGCTGTGCACCCAAGCCCATTGAGATTTCAGGGTAGCTGGATACTCAGCTCCCTCTTGCTCCTTTCAAAATTCCAGCTTTCATCTTTTTCTTTGCAAGTCATTCCCTCCTGCTGCTTACTCAGTTCCATATATATTTGGCTCAGTTTTTTACATGGTTAACTTGAAAGAGCAAGGGCAGAAAATCAATTATAAAACTAAATTGACTTCTCAATTGACGTTAAGAGAAATTCAACAAATAATATTACAGGATATTAGTTACAGTTTGCCGACTTTGAACTTCTGCATGTTTCCCATGTCCTCAGCTTGATTAAATGAATGCTTTTCCTACAGAGATTCCTTATTATTCAAAACTAGTAAAAGTGAGGGGCTTATTGCATCAGCTCTGGCTTCTGAGCACCATGGCTCATCAGCACAGTGAGAATTCTGGCTTCAGAGCATCAGTAAACCATTTGTTTGTTTGGATCCTGGCTAACACCAGATAGTTTTTGACTTGTTAGACTGGTTTGCTGCCTACCAGGAGGGTATTTGAGAGGGAAAATGGTCCTGCCAGCCAGGAACACTCTGGGGCTCTATGACAGCACTGGGCTGCAGCAGTGTCCTGTAATCAAGCACAACAGGGACCATGCTAGACAGGAGAAAAATACTATTTTATTAAAAGAATTTACTTATCTACAAATGAGGCATATTTTCTGTCTGCAGGTTCTTATTTTAAAGAGAGCAAAAGCTGGTATTTCTGAGCTGGCACAGACAGCTTCTGTCACAGCATCCATTGATTTTTTTCCCTTTGGTAACATAATTCAGAGAAACATTAATTAGGAATAGCTAGTGAGATACATGCTTTGATTGTTTTCCTTAGTCATTTTGCTGTATTGGCAAATCATTTAAGTTATTAGTGTTAGTTGTGAGAATGAAAAATCAGATTAGTTGTGAAAAAGGCAGTAAACTATTGGTAAACACTTAGCATAGGTTTAATTTTCAGATAATTAGAAACAATTGGGTATTTTAGCTGACCAAGGGTATTCAAATAAGATTACCATTTAAAATGATTTGACAAGGTGTATGTCAGCAATAAAAACGTAATAGATTTTCCTTCATGTAGTGTAAGCATAAGGAAAATAGGCCCTGACAATGTAGTTTAAGACCAGACCAGACTGATATTTATTCTATTCAGTTTTGCTATCATCTGAGCAGCTAATCCAGTTTACAGCAGTCTGAGATCCAGATTTATGCTGCAAGGCCATTGCATTTCTCTTTAATATTCACAATAGGGGAATTATCCACACTTCCACCTGTGCAGGGTTCAGTGTTTGCAGGCTGTTTGTTGCATGGTAATAAGCTCGTGCTTTTAAACTGTTAGTTATTTTTTGTAATTATAGTACTCTATTGAAAAATCATGTTTTAAATCCCCAAGCATTTATGAAAACGTATTTCCACATGCATTGCTCTTTTGTTTGTTTGTTTGTTTGTTTGTTTATTTTGTTTTGTTTTGTTTTCTTTGCTGTTCCTGAGCAATCTTAATGAGAAACTGTTAGGAGTTAAATGGGTCATCTTGTTCAATAAATGGCAGTGAATACCTTTAATAAGGGATTTATTTTCATTAGGTTTGCTGTGACCACTTCCACTCACCCATTCCCGTTACTGGATTGTGGGAAAATAGCTCTGTGCTGCAGTGCTATGAGAGTGAAGATTGAGGGCTGCTAAAAACAAACATCCCTGTGATGCACAAACAGAAATGAAAACCAGCCTCAGTTGGTTCATATTCCTGTGAAAATGTAAACAAGCAAATCCTGGTTCATAGGCATCACATACTCTGAAAAGTCACCTCATCTTGTCAGCATCATAACTGATATGCAATTACAAATGTCCTTCTTTGATGAGGGCTTTGCTGTAACGTCTGCTATTACTTAAAAACACATTAATTGTGACAAGAATCCTGTTCCATTATTCAGTACTGTGGTATTTTACTGGAAGTCTTGGAAGGAGGTGCAAAGCAGTGCACAGCAAGGTGGTGCAGTCTTTGTCCCGTTGTCCCCAAGGTTCCTTACCAAAAATATGGGAAAAAATAGTATAGGGGGGCTAAAATGCTAAAATAGCCAAATCAGGATGGATAAAAGATGACTTAGTAATACTGGGTTCTTAACTTTGAACCACATTTCTTTTCCTTCATATGCTTTTGAGTATTGTTAGAACAGGAGTGGGATTGTATCCTAACTCCATGTGGCCATGGATGTGCATGACCAGCCCTGGTCTGTGGTGTCTGTGTGATTTTTCTGGAGCCAGTGATGTCTGTGTGATTTACTGGGGTCTCTGTACTGTCCATCCCTTCTCTGCCCAGGTGTGTGACCCCAATGTTATGCAAACCCGAACCCGACAAGTGCTGAGGTCTCCTGCCAGCTCAAAGCCCTGCCCTGAAGATTCCCAAACAAAGCCATGTATTCTTAATCAGAACTGCTTCCAATACCAGTACAACCTAACAGGTAGGTACAGGTTTTCAATATACCTTTAGTATGTGTTTTTAGCTATGTTGGCTTGGGGTGTTGGTTAAAGCCTTGACATCATTGGTTTCCATGAAGTTAATTAAACGCCTACGTTTTTACTCATTGGTGGACAAATGCACAATTTTTGTATTTAAGTTGTTGTTGCAAGTGCACTGGAAATAAAGCATGCTAAATGGGATTTTCAATGCGTTATCAACAGAATTAATTACAAAATTCAAATTAAAAGAGTATCATCTGTGTGATTCTGGTGAAGCCAATAATACCAAGAAGCCTGCTTTGAAGGCATTATGAGTTATATGGGTGGGCATAGGATATTCAGAGCAAAATGCATTATTTAGGACCTTAGAAGCAGTTGGTTCTGTTGCAAACAAATGACTAAAACAAAACTGAAAAATTCCTTTTGTTTTGACCAGCTGAAATAAATGAGAAAGGCATGCAGAGGAAAGATCTAAGAGGAGTTTGGGGGCTGGTGGGGAGAGAGAACAAAGCAAGATAAAATACATGAATATAAACTCAGCCTGTTTGTAATAAAAGCCCTAGAAACACAGGCAGCAGGATGATGCCTTTTTTATCATCACATTTCAGAAATGCAGAACATTTATGTGTTCATGTTTATCAAAGGTGGAAAACACAAAGTAATAGGTTTTCTTCTCATCCTTCTTATTTATTGGTGGTGTATGGAAATTTTAGTGGCTTCTGTTATGTTTTTTGTTTATTTTAAATGGTGTTTTAAAGCTTATTTCAGTTTAGTTGTATTCTGACCAACGTAGTTTCAGACACGTTATAAGATATTAATTTTCTTCCACTAGAAATACTGCTTTTATTTCATGAGTATGAGAATTTAGTTTTAAATAATGAATAACTTTGCCTCGAGACAAAAACAGGTTAAACAAGAGTTCCCCTTTAGAAACTTCCCCGGCTGCTTTATCAAAGTGGAATTTCACTTCAGACAATAGAGTCTTGTACCTGTGCCCACTGGATTGAGCTGATAGCCTTTATCAGTGTTCAGCATGTGCACTCTGATGTACCAGTGTCATAATGGGATACAGTATCTGACTGCCGAGAGAGCTCCTCTGAGACTCGCCTGGCTTTGAGAACAACTTCCTTTGGTGGGGGGTTGTTCTTGGGTGTGCCCTGACATGGGGAGGTGCTGCTGTAGGTGAAGGTAACACCCATGTTCAAGGCTGCAAAGCCAGGCTGGGTAGGGCTTTGAGGTACCTGGTCTAGGGGGGGATGTCCCTGCCACGGCAGGGGATTGGAACTACACAGTCTCTAAGGTGCCTTCCAAGCCATTCTGTGGTTGTACGAGTCTGTGTTCAGTGTAAAGGTGACCTGCAGCAGTGCACCCTTTGCTTTGTGTCTGCAGGCTGGAGCGGGTGCCAGCTGGGTGCCAATGCCACCTGCGGGCACGGGCAGCGGCGCCGCCTCCTGAGCTGCCGGCGCAGCGACGGGGCCACCGTCAGCATGCAGCTCTGCCAGCAGGTGAGCAGGGCTGGGACACACCCAGAGGTCCCCTTGTTTCCAGAAAGCTGGTAGTGCCTTCTGATCCATGCTAAGGCATTCCCCATAAACGGTGGAAAAATTTTGTATGGTGCTGGGAGCACACAGTTGGGGGAAACAGAGGGGTATCAGTGGGTGGTGTCACTCCTTGACTTGGACACACAGGGCATGGCTACCAACCCTGCACCATCCCAAAGCTGGGGACGGAGGAGATTGTGTCCTGCTGTTAGAAATCTAGGGTTGTCCTTTTGGAACGAGATCTGAACACTGAGGGATGCTTTCAACACTGAAATTGCACCGAGCCGTTGCACCCTCAGGAAAGCTCCCCGTGAACACCATGCTGGTGCCCCTCAGAGTTGCTGCCAGTTCTTGTTTGGGTGTTTGGCAGTGGCGGCAGGTGGCTGGGGCCTGGGGAAGCTGATGCCTGTGTTTGCCTGTCACAGCTGCACCTGGAGAAGCCCGTGCCCACGAGCAGCCGCTGCGTGGTGGGGTGTGCCGTGGACTGCCAGCTCTCGCCGTGGTCAGCCTGGTCGCAGTGCTCCCACACGTGTGGCGCCGGCGGTGAGTCCCTGCCTGCCCTCCTGACCCCCCTGTGCCTCAGCAGTGCAGCACAGACAGCAGCCACAGCCCCAGCTGGGCTCAGGCAGTCCCTGAGTAGGGCTGCAGAGCTCAGGGGTAGCCTCGAGCCACACCTGAATCCTTCAGAGGTGGTTTTGGACACTCTCGAGGTCCTGAGGTGTGGGTGCTTAGAGCAAAGCAGGCTGTTTTCAAAGTGCTCTAAAGTGAAAAAATGCAACTTAGGGAACAAGTAGGCAGGTTTCTGGAGTATTATTTATTAATTAATTCAAACTCTCAGAATTCAGTCTGAGTTAACTGTTAACTGAGCAACTGTTAACCCCAGATACGGGGAGTAGGTAAAGCTAGCAAAGAGCTTGGGAGTGTTACAAGATTCTGAAGAGATTAATAAAGAAATATGAATTCTCTGGTGAAGTAATTTTTAGTAACATAATTGTATCCCATTAAAGAAAGCACACAAAGACTGTTTTTCATCATTTAGTATATGCCTCCATCTTGCATCCACAGGTCCCTTAACACTTACATGACCCCAGTAACTTCAGCAAGACTTTCTGTAGCCAGTAGTGCTCACCAGCATACAAAAAGTGAAAGGATTAGGACCTTTTTCAACTTACGTGATTTAAAATACCCTTTGAGTATTGACATGATGAAATACATTGAAGGTTTTATTCTCAATAAGCTTGGGACTTTATTTCCCAGGCTTCTGATGTGCATTAGATGTACAGCTAATGGTCTTTAAGATTCAAAAGCCATAATGTATATTTGAATCAAATTCACTTAAGGTCAAAAAGAAAAAAGCTCTTAACTTCCATAAAATGATTCCTTCAGATGGATTCCAGAGATCAAAGCGTGTTACAGAAAAAGCTTAATATTTGGATTAGTGCTGTTCTTTCTTTGCTGAGCTTTTAGCCCGTTTGTGAAGTAGTGCTTTCTTAACAGAAATGAATAATTCATGGACAGTGTTTTAACAACAACACACTGGGAGTACTATTAATTCCAATTTTTTTTTTTTCTTTAAAATCCATTTTGGAGTGTTAATGCCTGTGTTGCTGAATAAACTTAATTTAATTTTTTGAGTGTTCAATCACTCACTAAGTTAAACAGAGTACAGTGCAAAAGCAGGTTGTCATGTTTTTATGGCTTTTAGCATGCTCAAGGAGCAGCTCACCCTATATAGTACCTGAAGGTTTTTTCATCCTGAACTCTTACATTGCATAGTTTGCAAAAGGAGGTGCTGGAGTGAAGATGTGTCTTGTATTTGGCCCCTGATTCTGAAATGCTTGTGCAAATTCCAAAGCCTGGTTAAAGAGCTGCCAATGAGTACAAGGAGTTACTTCATGTCCTAAATCAGAGGAAAGCTGGAGACATTTGTGCCTTGCTGAATGAGACTCTCCAATGAGTGTCCTGGCTTTAGGTGCCAAACCTCATTGAGGCTGCTTGAACTACACACCAAAGCCCAAGCTCAGCTCGGTTTATAGATCATCCCTGATCCTCAAAGGTCATAACTCTGCTATACTGCTGGCTAGAGAGCTGCCTTGTACAGGGCACTGTACTACTGCTGTTGTTCAATGTGGATTTAAAAGCTGGAGATACTCTTCTGTGAACCTACAGCAGCTAAGCAGCTGGGAAAACTGTCTGACAAACTGTGTCATAAAGAAGCCAAGTTTTGCTCAGTCCTTCTCTGAACCACTTGAACAACTTTGCAGGGACCCAAGAGTCTTCTGAACCTCATGCCAAAGCAGGAGCATCAGTGAGATGAAAGTACTCTGCCTCCAGGTTATTCTGAGCACACAGTTAATTTTCCTGCAGCCTTGGTGCCAATCTGCCTTTTGCTGTATCAGCTCAGAGGCCTGGAGCCACTGTGGTACCAAACACCCCTGGTGGAGGGACCTTGGCGCCAGCCCTGTGGCAGTGACCCTTGTGTGGTTCCAACAGCACAAACTGTGCCACTTCAGCTGCTTCACTGAGCCAGTGGGTCATAAACACTCCTGGATGATGGCAATAACAGAGAAGACTTTGCTTGTGCACTCATCTGCAGGTGGTGCTTCAGAGGAACACGGCGAGCGTTTCCAGCCAGGAGGTCATGGACTGCCACACCTCTGAAGTCACCCTGAGTTTCTCATGGGCATTCGTGGGAGTGGGATAAAGCCTCAAATTAGATAGGAAAAAGCATGGGATGACAGTAAATGAGCTGTGGGAATTGGCTGTAGTAAACACTCCTAACTGCTTCCCTTTGCCAGTAAGTGATTGCCCGCTGTTTGGTACAGCTAAAATGCAGGGCTAAGGTGCTCAGTGTGCAGAAATAATTCACAGCAACTCAAATGTAGCATTACTGGATCAGCTCACAACAATATTTTGCTTTTCTGGCTTTTTTTTGGAGAGACTGTGAAGGGCCTGCAGAAGTGCCATAAAGGACTTCAAAGAGAAACATAATTTAAATATAATTCAGGTCAAAATTTAGTGTTGCTGGATGTGTGGTTTTTTACTCAAGCATTGTTGCTAACAGTTTTACTCTGTCCTTCTCTTCCAGTAACAGTTTGATGTATTTTAATGGGTGGTACCTTTACTCAGGTTTTTTTTTATGGAATAATGCATTTAAACATAAAGTGGTGCTGCTCTGCATGTGGCACTGGCACCTAACACAGTTCTGGTACACAGCAGCCAAAGGCGAATATATTGATTTTTTATGAATGGTGATGAATAAAGCAGATCTCTCTTTCCTGCCTGTGGAGATGTGTAACTGATGTTTGCCTCTTGCAGCTGTAGTTGTGGGCAGCATCTACTCAGGATGCTGGATAGGGTTTTAGGCTGACACTGGGTTATATATAAGGGTTCCTTATATCAGTTGCTGTACTGCTATGAAAAGATGTATAGAGCTGCTTTAATGGATGATGCTTCCGTGGCCTGAATCAAAGTTACTGGAAAGATGTTTGGTAAGGATAATCCCCAGCAAATTGAATTTCCTTTGTTAAGGCAAATGAATACATGAGGATGCTGAATTTTTCTACATAAACATTTTCCAATCCCGCATGCCTTCTCCCAAGTTCTCTAACAGGAGTGCTAAATTGTATAAAACCACCTACAGCTGTGCTTTGCCATTTACAAAGCTGACTTTATCAGATAAATTACAGGATTTACCAGGGCTGAACATGTTGCTGTACCTTACTCAGCCCTCAGACCCCCAGGGAGGGGCTGTGGAGACGTGAATCCCAACACTGGAGTGACCTGTGGGATAGAAGGGAAGGGGCACGAGGCTGCACACAACAGAAAAACTCAGTTGTTGTGTTCTTCCCTGGATTGTCAACAATTTGGGAAAACATTTTCGGTGTTGCCTTGTGAAGAACTCCTTGTGATGCTTTCTCACCTGCTACTCAAACTTGGCAAGCTCCAGTCTGACAGGGGGAGGTGTTGCTGGGGATGCCCCAGTGCTGCTGGAGGGACTGGCAGTGGGAAGGGGATGAAAAATCCCTATTTACCACCTGTCCCACTTGCTTGTGACTGGACCTAACCTTACCTCCAGGGCTTATTTAAGTAACTTGATCCCTGCTCTGGTCTTGTGGTTCCATGATAGAGCTGTTTTTTATATGCTCTGCTTAAACTCACTAGACTGGTTTCATGTTGATCATTGTGACTGGGATGAAATGTAGCAGGAATTTGAATCTTCTTGGTTTCAGCCATGACACATCACTTTGTGGGGATAAAGTGCAAGTATTGGCAAAGAATTTTGGGGAGTGGGGGTAAAAAAAATCTTACTCTTCTATTTGAAAATATACTGCTATATTCCTGAGATGCAATTCTTGCTGCTGACACAAAACAGAATTTTAAGTGACCAGCATTAACAAGACTGGCCTCTTTTGTTTTTTCTCTTTCAAAACTAATTTGAAGATATGAAGAAATGTGTATTTTTAATTTCAGCACCATTTCTGTCCTAATTTTTGTATCATATAACATTGCAGAGCAGAGGAATAGAGATGTGGCCAATTCATTGGGAAATTAGAGAAAAATTCAAAGGAAAATTAAATAACTAGGATTGTTTCAAATCTTCTAGAGTTTTTACTGGAAACAAATGAATTTCAGATGTGGTGAGATTCTGGTTTGCACAGGCAGCAAAAGATAAGATATTTAAAAATAAAAAATGGAGTTTTTCAGCCACTTGAGTGGTAATCAAGCACCTAGATAATGTTTTTGGAATAAAAAAAAAAATTAGAGCCTTAAGAAGCTCACTGCAGTCATTGTGGAAAGAAAGGTTTCAAAGAAATTTCTTTCTTCAGTTATTCATTTGCCATGTTAAAAGAAAGTGATAGACTGAGCCAGGCCCCAGCTGACCACTGGGACTGTAGTGAGTTTCAACAGTTTGGATAACCAACTGTAGGAAACCAAAATGGAAAGAAAGGTTGTTAATTCCTCTTTCTGTTCAATGATCTTCCCATTTACATACTGCTAGAAACATGTTAAACAGAGTGTACGAAAGGAAATTATTTAGTTAATTAAAATAGCTTGATGAATGCTTCAGGCTTTCAAGTCCCTCCTAATGAAATTGGATCTTTTAACCATAGGAGATGTCCTTTTCCTTAGCTCCATGCAGGGAGCTGGTGCCTGGCAGGGTGCCCCAGAGCCTGCAGCCACAGGCTTCCCACTGTTTCCCAAAGAACCTTTTCCACTGCTCACCAATACTCAGCATTCAGCATTAAGACAAATTTGGCAAATTTGGTCTCTGGCTGGAGAGGAGGGAACAGCTAATTTTGGCCAGTTGGGCTGGGGAAAGCTGTTGTGGGTTTCATCCAACAGCAGGCAGGGAGATTTCTCTTTCCTTGCTCTGATCTCCCAGTGAACCACAGGAGTTTCCCTTTCCCCTTTTCCCTTTTCCCTTTCCCTTCCTCTCCTCTCTTCCTTCTCCTTTCCTTTTTTATTTCCTTTTTCTTGCCTTTTTCCTTTCCTTCTTTATTTCCTCTCAGCTGGTAGGAGTTTTTCCACCTCCTAAAGTATCTGATTCTGTGATGGCTGAATGCAGAGTCATGTGGGTAACAGCTTTTATCATCACTTCTGTTACAAACTCCCCAAGTCTAGGAGATTAAAACTAGAAAAGGAAGAAGTCTTAAAATTGGTTTTAATGGGTTTAAAAACTTAATTCAGTGGGGCAGAGCAAGGGAATAAAGGTAAGAAAGCCTGCTAAGGTATCCATCAGTGCCTTTTCCAGGTGTGTCTGCTTTTATTTTTTATTTGCTAAAATGTTTTTTGGAAACCTTACTCTGTGGATAGTCATGATGACAGATATCAGAGATGCCTTACACCTGCAGTATCCTTAATTAAAAATCCTGTGCGTAAATAGCTGGGAGAAGATCTGGCTGGGTATTGCAGCCTCCCTGTTTTGCAGGGTGTTTGCTCCCCCACCAGACTCCCCTCTGCTCCCAAAAGCAGCTGAAGGGTGGTGATCCAAAAGGGAGAGCTCCACCACAACACCTTATCTCTTCCTTTGCACTGGCTTAGCAATTACCACTCGCCTCTGCCTTGTTGTATTTGTCTGCCCCCACTGCCCAGACCTTTCAGTTTTTAACTCAAGTCCACACATATTGAAGGACAGAGCAGAAATTTTATCCCCAGCACAATCTTCTGCATCCCACTGCATAAGGACTTTTCTTTTCCACTTTCCTTTCTAATTGGAGATGGAATTCTAATTGAAACATTTTGAGTGAAAACATTCCTGGACATAAATGGACAGCAAAGGAGGCAGAAATGGAATTGCTGTAACTTTAATGAATATATTCAGTTTTATTAGTTCAAAAGTAGTACCATAATTGCTTTTTCCATTCAGTGGCTGAAGAAGTTTTCACCAATAATAAATAGGTTTTTAATGGAAATGGTAGAAGTGGTTATGGACGGTAATAACCACTACAGTGTTTGCAGTTTTCAAATTAGGTCCACATAATTGCTCATAAAAAGAAAATTTCATTTGTTAAAAATCTCTGGAAACATATTGAATGTGTAATGGTAGAAATGCTGCTGCCATAGGAATTATTTTCCTGTCATATTTAATAATCAGGATCTAGTCAAGTATTTAAATGTGTTGCCTAAACAAATACTATATTTGGAAAACATACAAAACCACGTTTAAAAAGCGTGCTCGAAAACATTAGCGACTGCATTTCTTAGACTGAGCCTTCGCATTCCTATTATCCAAACACTCTTCCCAATTCATTGCTGATTTTAGCGCCGGGAAACGAACCGGGAATGCTGATAAATTACCAACTCTGTCTCTCTTTCTCTCTCCCTCTGTCTCTGGCTGCATCTCCGCTGGGCTGTGTGCTGTCTGTCCTAGGCCAGATGGTGCGTGGGCGCTCCGTGGTGCTGCGGGCAGCGGGCGAGGGCAGGCCCTGCCCCGAGCAGCTCACCCAGCACAGGAGCTGCCCGGTGAAGCCCTGCTACAGCTGGCTGCTGGGCCCCTGGTCTCCCTGCACCCTCCAGGTAGGGCTTTCTCCAGAGCTCCCCGGAGCTTCCCCGTGCCTGGGGTCAGCGGCAAAAAATCGCTTTGTGGGATTAATTGCTGCTCGTGGGCTGGAGGTGTGTGTGTGTGTGTGTGGCTGGGGAAGGTCTGTAGGGAAGAGGGGGAAGTTCAGGAGTGGTGAACCCCTGCCCCTCATCTTCCAACCATCAGCAGCCATTCCTAAGAAGTGAAACGGGTTCAGGTACGGTGAGCTCATAGAATTACTGTGGGGGATTTATGGAGTGAATGTGTTTGACTGGGCATAGTCATGGTGACCTATAATATAATTACATAAAATATCTCTAACAAGAAAATAGATGCACTAGATATCAAAGCAGCTTAGTCTTTTTAAATCTTTTTTTATTTCCTGGTTTTTTGAAGGACTGTATAGCAGGTCTTGCCCCCAGGTCTCTGGTACAATAGTGTGAGTTATTGTATGAAGGGCTGGTTTCTACTTTCTCCTTACCCTGGCTATCTTTTTAATGATCTAAAAATGTCTGGATTTTGTTCCCATGTGCTGTCCCTACACCTGCCACCTCTGCTCAGCACTGGGGCCATATTTTTTTCACTGGCAGTGACTTCCATCAAGCTTGAATTGACTTTTTCCTTCCCCTCCATGCTTTTTCTTCTCTCCTTATCTGCTAGATCACATTTCCAATATTAAAACCTATTAGCTGATAACCCAGTTTAAGCAGAGGTGAATCTTTCACAGTGAGGTTTATCTGCCTGCTTAAATCTGGCTTTGGCGAGATGGAGGTAGAAGTGTGGTGGAAACGAGCCCTGTCTGGTCCCAGGGGACAAGACCTGTGCCAGATCTGTGGCTGCTTCTCCACATCATCCATATCATGTAGGAGATTGAAGCCAATAATGCACATAAAGACACTCATCCCTTGTGATTTCTGCTCTTTCAGTGCCTTCAATACCCACGTGGTTTCTCTGTGGTGGAGGGACGTGTGGTGAATATGTGAGTGGCACAATAAATACCCAGAATTTTCACAAATGAAATCTGGATTGTGACAGTCCAAGATCAGAGAAACTGAAGTACATTTATATTTTCTCTAATCAACAACTTATTGCAGCTAGTAATGTGAATGTGGTCCTTGTGTGTGCTGTACTCAGCATGTATAAAATGTGTAGAACATATGTATAGCATAAAAAGAACAAAATGATAACATCAGCTGATATTTTGTCCAGCTAACATAAGCAGATTCTGTTAAACATCAGGGAAGACACTTTCAACCATAGGAGCTAGCACAGCTGCTAAAAAAATTAGTAGGGAAGCTGAATTAAGGCTGTGGCTTACTCCAGAGAAATAACACATTGTGCAGATTAAAGTGTGCCCATCCCAAACGCAGCTAAATTTCGGCTCAGAGCCAGTAATCACAGCATTCTGTAACCCAGATACCATCCCTGCATTCAGTGACTTAGAGCCTGCTTCTCTCCTTCAATTACCACAGAGCAGTTTCTCTCCCCTTTGCTTTGTTTTGGAGAGAAGCCATTCTATTCATGTTCACTTCTCTTTAATGAGGTGCTTAGGAATTAAATGTAGTTCATAAATACAGGGTGATTTATTCCTGTGCTTTACTGGAAAAGAAGCTTAAGCCTGCATTCTAAAGGAAGCTTTCAGAAGTCCTTTTTTCAAGGATGCTTTGTGAAATAAGGTAAAGCATCCTATGGTAAGGCCAGAATGCACAGTGTGAGAGTGTCTTCCTGTAATAATAGAAACGGGACAGTTAATTATAAGGCTAAAACATTTTTTCCTTACATTTTATTTCCTCAGTATTATAACTGAGACTGCAATTCCTAGTTGTAGGAGGACTATTTTATGCTAAATTGACTTCATGTGAATAATTAGAGGTGTCTTCTTGGTTAGGAATAGAGCCTGCTAAGTGTTCTGTGTTCTGATTGTCACAGTGTGGAAAACAGTGTGTTGCTCCCCAAGTAATTGCACTCATCCCAGGCACACCTGTGGCAGCATGGGGCATTTCCCCTGCATCCAGAAAGGTGCAGAACTTAGGAACTGGTCAGTGCATCCAGTTTTAAAGGGTTACAGGACATTAATCATTTTCCTCTTAGAGTTGAGGTGGTTTACCCTGATTAGCTTAAAAAAAAAGAAAAAAAATTAGCAGTGTCTGACACTGTTCATCATTTTTTCCATTAAGGGAATATAAGTGGAACAGCCAGGCATTATCAAACACGAGCTGGCTGACATTCCTAAGAAGACTAAGAACCTTTCCTTTCTAACAGTTTTAAAAGCACTCCCTTAAATGTGGTCACGCAACACTCCCTCATTAGAGAGACTTTTACCTGATTAAATGCTCATCAACCTGTGAAAGCATTGCCCAATCAACTCTTTACCTAAAATAATTGTGAACACATGAACCCCAGTAAAAGCCAAAAAGGGAGAACTTCTCTTGAAGGCACATCTGGGTGAAGCATCTCATTAGGGCTGTTCCCTCCTGTCTTGTTAGAGTGTTATATGTGGGAAGTACCAGATGTGATGGGAGGGAAGGCTCCTGGAGATGCTGCNGCTCCTAATGCATTGCTTAAGACCTTTTCAAATATACTGAAAAGCATCTCCTACTGTAAGTGACAGGATGGCATTTTAAATGTGTTCAGTTGATTGTAAAAACCCATTGCTGGTCTTGAAAGAAAGAAAGAAAGCAAATGGGAGCCACTGTTAAAGAGCAAATCTTTCTCTTTGGGATTGTTTTGAGAATTCATAGGTTTTGGTTTTTGTTTTTTAATTTTATTCTAGACATTAGAAAATATGAATGTAGCTCCAATATAGTGTGATAGAAAAATGAAGACAGTTACCTGTGGCCTTTTATAGTAGAAACTGTTGTTCTGAAATTTTTTTTTTTGTTTTGACCTATTTATTTCTCAGTATTCTTACTACTACTGATATGTATATACATATGTACTGTTTGTAGAAGAAGTATATCTTTGAAAACTCTTGTCTTCTCCATTCATTCAGTCATTCTTTGAGTCACTTGGAACTGGAAATACTGCAGTTTGATTAGTGCCTATTCCCCCCAAGGATATTCTCCCTTCATCTTCTGTTCCCACCAGCCATTTCTAAGCACTCTAACCCAGTGGACAGCTGCACGAGTTTTTCACACACCATTAATCTCAGACCACAACAGAAGTTTCAGCAGTGAAACAGTAATTTAGAACAGCAAGTTACACACTGACTAAAGTGAAACACTTGGAATCTGGCTGCATAGAGTAAATCCACACTTCTTTAAGATGCTTTAGATTAGTAGCTGCTCTAAATCCAGCTAGTTATGCTCTTCCATTTTATTGTGGATCTGCAGCAGAAGGGAGGCAGAGAGTGCAAAAGCTGCCAGGTGTGTGCAGGAGAGGCATTCTCAAGATTCCTGCTAGCAAACCTGCTGCTGGATGAATGCACTCAGTAGGAGCCATTCTGTTCTGCAGATGAAGTCCATTATTTTAAAAGAATCCACTGCCAGGAAATCCTAAGGAGCATTTCTCTTGGTTATATAAATGCAATGTTTCTTCCTTCTTCTTGAGTTTTGTTTACTGAATTTTTCTAAAGTGCTGTTTCCACGAGGCTTCAGGTGCACGTTCATAAGGCATCATGCAGACATGAGGCACCTCAACAGCATCTCAGCTCTTCATCTGATGAGAAGGAAACAATTCCACCCTCTAGAAATAGCCTCAGTGCTTCATCTCTCAGAGCCTCCTCAGCCCTTGATCATAACGTTAGCCAAGCAATATTGATTTTCCACTAAAGGATGTCATCTTCAGTAGTTTGGTGTATGCCTGGGTATTTCAGGACTGGGATGATGAGTGTGAAGTGGCTCAGATGGAGCCTCTGTTTTCTTGTTCAAATGGAGTTTAGTGCTGACAGGTGATGGCTGATGTGGGTTGGTGTTTTGGTAGAGTGTGTGACATGAATTAGTGGTCTTTGTCTGCTCCAGATCTGGTCACTCCCTTTAGAACATGACACAGCCCATAGTGCAGTAAGGATTTTGGCTGTTGCAGGGTTTAAATTGTGTGAGTGCTCTTCTTGGGCTCTGTCATCAAAGAAGGGTAGAAGAAATGTCTGTTCCTTATGGGCAAGCCCTGCTTTTGGATTCTTAAGAGAAGCCTGGAATGTCTGTGCTCATCTCACTTGGCATTAATTAAGAATCAATAAATTCATTTGAGTAAAAGGCACGAAAGGCAGACCTCTAAGATGGTATTAATGCTTTATGAATGTATCCTCTTCCACACCTTTGATAGTGACACAGGCTCATGTGTGGCCCTGCCCCTGCCTCCGAGCTTCTGTAGAGAGGTGTACAGAGGAGATCTCCATCTGTCTTCTCATAACTGGGGATACTGTTGCAGACCAAATTTGTGTCTTTGAAGACTTTTCATACAGAATCAACTGTGTTTCTTCTGTCATCTGCTAATGTCATTGATGTGTGCCTCTGTTCCCTTTCATCATGCCATAGGGTGGACAGTGTGGAGAAGGATTGCAAATCCGCAACCTCACGTGTGTAGTGCACGATGCATCAGTTTCTGCTACATCCAAACCAGTAGAAAATGCATTGTGTGGTGAGCTACCGTCAAAAGAAAGTGTGCTGCAGTTACCCTGCTCTGTGCCTTGCCCAGGTAAAGGTTTTGGAAGGTCACAGTGAATTTTCTGCCTGTGGTAGCTGTCTGAGGTGGACATGCTCCCATAATTCTGAGTACTGTCAGGCCTTGTCGTACAAATCTGTGCTTCAGCAGATCAGGGAAATGCTCAGCCTGCTGTTTCTAGGCCACCTGAGAAAGTCTTCCTTTGTTTTTCAAGAAAATGAGATACTCCATGAAGCAGAAAATGTCCAAATATAGTGTACTACTGAGAGATATCCTAGGGATATTTCACTATTAAAGCTGTTGTATGCTTAGGTTAGCCTTCTCCTTATCCTTTAAGGCTAATTCTTTCTGAAAACCTGTGATTTCTTGTTTCAATGTGCAGGCGACTGCCACCTGACAGAGTGGTCAGAGTGGAGCTCCTGCGAGCTCACCTGCATCAGTGGCAGGAGCTTTGAGACCACCGGGCGCCAGTCTCGCTCCAGGGCGCTGATCGTGCAGTCTGCGGAGAGCCGGGAGAGCTGCTCCGGACAGGAGATGGAGACCCGACCCTGCTCAGGTAGCTTGGCCACAGCACTGCTTCCTGCCCCTCAGGAGCTTGTTCTGGGTGTGTTGCAAGGTGCAGAGTAACCGGTGTTGGTGTTGCAGGAGGGAGGTGTTACCAGTACCTGTGGCAAACCAGCCCTTGGCGGGACAACGTGCGCACGGTGTGGTGCCAGCGCTCGGATGGAATGAATGTCACAGGTACGTCCCCAAACGGCCTCGCGCGCTTGTGAATGGAACGTCTCCACAGAGGCTTTGCTGCTGCTGCATCTGTTGCTCAGAGGGAGTTGGGCATCGTTCCTCGCTCTTCCAGAATTTCAATTTGGACTTTTTGTGTGTAGGAAAGACAGGTGGGAGCTCACCAGCCTTGCTGTCAGATCAGCATCACACATGTACTGCGCAGGAGTATTTGGGGTAGTTGCCCTTGCTGTCAGGCTGGTCATGGGAAGAAATGAGTGCACACATACTAAAGGGCTGCTTGGGCTGGCTTGCATGGCCCTCAGTTCAACCCTCCTGTGGCTGTGAAGAGCAGAAGAGAACATCACACGCGTGGTGGAGACCCCAT
Organism: Rhadina sibilatrix; assembly: GCA_013400275.1. NCBI lineage: Eukaryota > Metazoa > Chordata > Aves > Passeriformes > Phylloscopidae > Rhadina > Rhadina sibilatrix. The sequence goes on from VWYO01025620.1 coordinate 825,847, forward strand.
CTTCTCTACCTCCTCTGCTTTTCAAAACACAGGAGTGTCAGATCGCTCTAACTGTGAGATTCCTGCTGTTGCCATGACCTACAAATTCTGCCTGTGCAGGATGAAAAGGAAGATTCATGGTCAGAACTTTGAAGCTCCGTGAGAGATTGACAAAGGCAGAAGGGCTGCATATCCACGGGATCTCTTTCAATATGCACAGGGTAAATGAGGAGAGAGTGGAAACGAAAATGCAGATGTTCATGTCTAGTTCTATTTATAATGACTAGTTAGGATAATAACAAAAGTCTTATGTGCACAGGTTGCCAAGTATTTAAGAACTCATTAACGTGTTTTTATTCCTATAGAAGCACAGGCTTTCCCAAGTGAGGATGGGCAAGGGCGTTATGTGGATTATGTCTTTTTATGTAGATAAGCCATTAATGAGGACACAGAAGATCTGCATCTAATTCCAGATTCTGTCCCCAACTTCCTATGTGGCCAGTGGCAAATTGCTTAAATCTGTATATCTCTGTTCTCCATTAACAAGATGGGTATAATAATAATTCCCTGCCTTGTTAAGGCAAATTAATTAATGCGATGCCTACAGATATTATGCTAATGTGCTTAATAGACTAGTATTTAACTATATAAAATAAGCAGGCAAGCACTTCTTACACTGTGGTGATCTAAGGCAAAAACATTTTGAAGCATGCTCTTGAAAGCTCTCAGTGTTTCCTTTTCCAGGAGGGTGTCCTCTTCGGACGAAACCTGCCGAAGTCCAGCACTGCAGCCCAGCGTGCAGAAAACCCTTCTCCTACTGCACACAGGTAACTGCTCGCTGCAGAACAGGGCTGGGAAATTAACTCTGCGAGATTTAATCAATTAGATTGCATCTTAGATTGCATTCCAGGACTTAGCAAACAGTTTCGTTTGTCCGTGGTACCACCTCGAGGATGTTGTGGGAATTTCACCCTGAAAGGAAGCCATGAGCCTGCACAAACGAGTGATGGAGTATTTATGTGGCGTTGCAAGTTTGGGTTTGTTCTGTGGAGAGGTTTCTGTTTTAATTTTAAAATTAAACCTCTTGGTGTAATTTTAATTGAGTGCTGTTGTACTGTTCTTTAGAAAAGGGACTGTTTAGGACTTCTGTAAAAGAGGAGATAAAGGAGCATCAGTCACCTGTTCGGATCAAGAGGGTCAGACCCCTCAGACAGATGTTATAGGTTTAAGACCATTAGCAAAGGAAAACAGTATTAAAAATCCATTTTAAAATAGAAATCCAGAAAACTGAGTATCTATTTAGCAAACCACAGACTTCTAAAAAACCCCTTGAAGAAACTGCTTAGTCTGATCCAGGGTAATGGATATTTGATCATAAGAATGCTTCATTTTAGATAGCCCTATGAAATACTGGAGTGGAAACGTGAGGAGGGTTTGGGTCTGAAGGGGGATTGGTTTTGGTTTGTGTGTTCTATTGCCCAGCAGGGTCAGTGGGAAAATTGTTACTGATGAGGGGAGTTTGCCACAGATTCCTGTTGTTAAGCCTATTGGGATGAAAACGTTTATGTGTTGGACTTCTCTGTAATTATTGACCCTTTTCCAACCAATTCCCCAAATATATTCGGGCTTTTTTGAACTGAAATGGGCTTGCAGGCACCAGCTCCTGGCTGGTGGGGTTTGGTGGTGGTGAATTTGCACGTGCAGGTTATACCTTGCAGTTTGTTCCAGCTTTCCCTACAGTGTGCCCTGCTCTGTGAGAGGGCACTGTTTGGTTTAATGCTGAGCTCCTTTTATCTCCCAGAGAGGAGTCTGCGGCTGTGAGCGGGGATACACAGAAGTAATGAGATCAAATGGCTTCCTGGATTACTGCGTGAAGGTACCAGGTTTAGAAGATAAGAAAGCTGATGTTAAGACCATTGCCGGAAAAAATAAACCTGTCAACTCCAAAATGCATGACATTTTCAAAGGATGGTCTATTCAACCTTTTAATCCAGGTGAAAAACTTAAATATGAATGGAATAGATTGTCTTTAGGAGGTTTCTGTAGAAGAAGGGTACAAGCTTTGTAGGTGATAACATCAGAGATTGTGTCTGGGAGCTGCAGAGCGACCTCCCAGTTTCCAGCTCGTGTGCTGTCTTTCATGCCTTTGTGCCTGTACAGAAGAATCACAATCTCTTATGCTGAGAGATAGCAAAGGCAGAATGAAGCAATAATGTTTTGCAAAAGTATGCCCATATGCAATTTGGGGAGTTGTTTATAACTATTATCTGATGATGTTTCCAGAAGTAATATGTTTGGACTAGGAAAGATATTGATCACTAGCGCTTCAGAAGTTTCAGAGCAGAAAGTGCTTTAGATTTCATTAAAGAAAACATTGGTTGTTTCTTGCCATATTTCAAAAATATATTAAAAGAGCAGAGTAGAAAGTCTACAGTTTAGTCTTGAGGGTTGAAGTTACAACATTAAAAGTGTCCCACGAAGGCAGACAAGCTGCTGTGCCCAAGCAGCTCATCCCAGGTGCATCTTTGACATTCACAGCATAAAATCCTTCCCAGTTGGAACCTCAGACTGCAGGTGCCCAGATGGGTCCATTGCTCTAATACCTGATTCCCATTTTGACTGTTGTTTTGAAGATGAATACATTAAAAAAAATATTTCTGAAATGCAAATAGCGCTTTAAAAATGAGAAGCAAATGTGTCAGGCACATCAGGTTTTTCTGAAATGCATCTGTTCTATTATAAAATACTGGCAGTGCAGTTCTGCCCCCTCTTCAGGTACCTGACGTTGCATTTGTTTGCAATTAGTTCCTAATGAACACGAGACTTTAGAAAACATGTAGCAAAAGGTTCTGTTAGGGGATTCAGGGAGGCATAATTCTGTCTGATGTATGTGATCAGGCTTTGAATGTTACATTTACATATTTGATTTGCAGACAGTGGTTAACCTTTGCGTTGACAGTCTCTGGGCTCATGGAGCTCAGTCCAAAGCCTTTTAAAGTTGGCTGCTTTTTGATCAAACCCTTCATCCAGTTCACCCACACAGTTCACCAGCAGTTTGAGTCACAGGTTTGGGGTTAATTGATTTTTTGTCAACATCCCTGGTCCTCTGTAGGTTGTCTTACTTGAGTGTCATCTCTTTAGCTGGTACCTTTATGGGGTTAGAAAAAGGGAGGGAGGTGTACGTGGATGCTTCAGTCCGCTCTTTTTAAATCAGCATTTGAATCTGCAGCACTAAAAGTTTCTGGAGAGCATTACCTCAGTGCAGCACCTGTGAGCCAACTCTCACCCGAGGTCTGCAACAGAAATAGTGACTGAGGCACTTTTACAGAACATGGTGTTGCTTAATTTTAGGGCAGAAATGTTCTAGAAACAATATATGGGAAAGGAATAAAGGTGCTCCATGTGTGCTGAGTGTATCACCAACCCTGTGGCATCCTGCAGTTAACTCTTCAATCTGTATGTTCTCTTCAGACCCCAGCTCAAGGCTGGTGCTCTTCAAATCACTCCCCTTTGTCTAACTTCACAACAAAATGTGTAATTGCTCCCCTCAGAGAGGCTCTCAGGCTCAGTAGTCTGGGGATTTGCAGTGGTTGCTGCAGGCTGAGCCAGGAAACCAGAGTTACCTCCCTGTTCTGCTGCTGACAGCAGGTCTGTGGTGAGAGCTGCATTTAACACCCTGCAGCACCACAGTCCTTGACACTGTGCTGGTCAATTAAAGCACCTGTGCCTTCTCCAGCTCACCTGTGGTTCCCCTTCTTTACTGTTTGGAATGCTAATTTTATTTTGATTTAATGAGCCTGAAGTTTTTGTGGAGTGCGCAGAATTGATTTCAAATCAGGCTGTGTTTTTCCTCTCTTAACCACACTCCAAGGGGCCAGAGTTCAGGTACAGAAACTTTTCTTCAGCTGGAGAGGCAACTTAAATAGCATTGTTTCAATTGTGAGATGACATGGTCCATGTCTTTCTGCTGGGGATGGAGAGCAGAGCTGCCTTCATAGCAGGCATGCTGTGACAGCCATGGGGCTGTGACAGTCCCTTTGCAGGGTTGCTAAATATTTCTTGGCCATCACCAGATGAGAGGGCAGCAAATTTCCTACCTAGACTTCAGCAAAATAACTCAAACAAACCAAGCCAGGCCTGGTGAACAGAGCTCTTCTCACCTGGGAGATAGCCTGAAAGTGTTTTGAGGAACAGAAAAAATCTATGAGAGGTACTCAGCTTTTCCACAAAGTCTGGAAGAAAAATGAGAAAGAATGAGATCTGATTAAATGGGTTTCCCTTGGAAAAAATTTGTCATTCAAACATAAAATGAAAACCAGGCTCAGTGATTGTCCCTCTCACTTGACTGGATTTGAAATGGCCTCTGTCAAAGCGTGTCTGTGGGCACAGCACAGGTTCCTGTTCCTGCCTCCAGTGTGTATTTGCAGCCCTGTTGATGTGAATCAGCTCAGGCTGCTGCTGCGTGGAAAAGTACCAAACCTGCTCCCTGCAAGGAAAGCTGTCCAGCCAGAAACAGAGTGAGGAACAGAAATATTGATCTTCCAAAAATTGCTGTTATTATTAATGCAAAGCTTGTAATTAAGGACCTGTCCAAGTGAAGTGTTCTGAGACGAGGGAATGTTTGAACAGACTGAAGCCCCACATGTGCATGGAGGGCTTCCTGCAGGGGTCCTGGGTCACTGCAGCCCAAAAAGCCCAATCCACAGCCTTACCTTGTCTTGAAGCCAGTTTTGTCTGCTGCTCCTGTGGCCCAACCAGAAAGCTCTTTCCCAGCTTTATCCCTCTTACTGTTACAAAGCCTATTCTTGTTTTTTTTTTCTAAGCTGAATTTATTCCCATTTGTTGCCCAAGTGTTTCCCAGTTCTAAGCAGCTTTTCCACTCGTGCTTGCTGGTGTTTACCCCAGCTGACCCCCAGGTCTTTATGGAGAACAATCCCACCCCTTCTCAGCCCTCAGCTAAACACATCAGGTGTTGCCTGTGTCTGTCTGGGTCAGCTCAGCCTTGAACTGCCTCTGCCAGAGCAGCCACTGGGCTCTGGAGGGAATGTACCCCAATTATCCTGTGCCCCTGCCCCTTCCCATTAAAAATTTGTCTTTAAAATTGTGGCTTCTTTCAGAAATCTTCCTTGCTATCAAAAATATGGGGTTTATGAATTACTCCCAGCCTGTCCCTGCTGTGTTTCCCATCAAAGATGCAACTAATTTCTCTTTAATTGATCTCTTAAAACTTTGTGTATTTTAGAATAAAGTTTTGTATTCTCTCCTCTTCTACCTCTTTCCTTTTTCCTCATCCTCCAACAGATGGTAAACTGAAGATATGGGTATATGGAGTATCAGCTGGAGGGTTCTTCATCATCATTTTCCTAATTTTTACATCCTACCTGATGTGGTGAGTATGGCAGATATTCTGTCCTTAAATAAAAGCTAGTTTGCTTTTATTTAAACAATCCAAAATACATCACAACACTGCATTGCAGGCATTTAATACTCAAGGCTTCAGGAAAGGATGGAGGTTTGAACTACCTAAGTGCCTTCATTTGGCCCCTACCTCAGAGCAATTAAAACTCTCCAAACTGTAAATGTTAACAGCCATTATTGTGAAGAAGTTTGGTGGCCAATTCAGAGAAAGAATTATTTTTGGTTATCAATAGGCCCTTATATTTATTCAGACTTCTTCTGGGATTAGAAAGGGGTTTTATTGTATTCTTCAAAAAAAAAGATAAAGTAAAACTGAAGAAAGGCAAGGAGAGTGATTGGAACAAGGAACTGGCTTCTGCTCAAGGAAGGACTAAATAGAATAGGGACATTCAGTTGAAAAATTATGTTTGATGTGGGAATACAATAGAGATCTATGAAATCATGAATGGGGGAGAAAAGGGTGCTATGGAATTTTTATCTCCCACAATAAAAGAAGTAGGAGGCATCTGATGAAATGGCCTTTTAAAGTAAACAAAAGATATTATTTTTCACTCAGTGCATTATTACCTTGTGAGCTTGCTGCTGCCAGGGCTGTGCATTCCAGGAAGATAAATGGATTCAGAGATGGCATAAGAGTTCATGGGAGATTGGGTCTCTTGGTGTTAATTGTGGTTTTTTGACTGTTCGCTCCAGCTCAGAAAAACCCTAAACAGGTTTTTGCAGTGAATAGATCAGGTGAAAACACGTCCTGTGTCTAAAGCTGCTCTTATCAGGCACTGTTAAGGACAGGGTACCAGGACCTTTAGTGCAGGGGCTGTTGGGTTTCACAGGGGTGAGGGGTGTCTGCCCTTCTCCAGCACTGTGGGCAGGGGAGGTGAGCCCAGCCTGGCAGGGCTCGCCTTGCCCTCCCTGCTTTGAATATTTGGAAAGGCACTGCCATTGATGCCTCTGGGAGGACAGAAAGGGAGAAGTACAAGGCATCCAGGTGTCCTGCAATTCCCAAGGATTTGGCCTGAACTTCCAAACATTGATGGTGCAAGCTGGCCTAAGCCCTGTGCAACCAGGGCAGGCAAGCAGAGACTCACAGCCATGGCCTGACAGCATCACTGCCCGCTTTCATCCAACAGTTTATTCCTTTTCACTCTCTTAGTCTTTCTCTCATTCTCTCTCTTGGGTTAGAAGCTCAAATAACAGCTTAGGAGCTGCTTATTTTCCAAGCCATGTAGCTCCATTTCTCTGTGGCTTCACCGCAGAGGATACAGAGGATTTTTTAAATAACATTACACACTTCTCCATCACGTGGAGGCTGGTGAGGAAATGCGTTTCTCAATAATAATCATTGTTGCTTCAATACCCTGCCAAAGAAAAATGAGAATATCCCACTCCCAGACAGCTCATGTTCCAATTTTTCTGCGAGGTGTTCCTTGTTTTGTCAGCTGTGAGAAGAGGCAGGAGACGAATGTGCTTTATTTCCTCTGCAGATGGGGAGCACAGCGGGCTGCCCCTTCCTGGCAGGCTGTGTGTCCTTACCACACACCTGTGAGCACCAGAGGGGCCATGTGGTGCCACCCAGTTACAGCATTCAGTAGCCACTGAATGTGGAAAGTTGATTTTTTTTTTTAAACTGAAGTTTGGGGGCTGATGATGTTTCTGAGCTTGTTGCAGTTTGTAATTTTGTCTTGTGAAATGCTTTTCTTGCAGCAAAAAGACGAAGCAGCATCAAAGCCCTCCACCACAGCAGAAGCCTCTAACCCTGGCCTATGATGGAGACATTGATATGTAACATAAACAAGAAATCCAAATGTAGACATCGACTGCCTTAACTGCTTTCTTTTTTGGAACTCTCCGACTTCTCAGTTTTTTGAGGAATCTCCTGATGTATAATATCCTGGGCAGAACAGAAGTATTGCAAGCTGAAAATTTTGCCACCTCTTTATTAGAAAAAATAAATGGGGTAAAAAAAAAACTTGGATCTTGTGCAACTTTTCTGAAGAGACCAGAAACTACATCCCTTCCTGTTGAACAATGGGAATAACAACAAAAAAAGAAAGAGAGAATCTACAGACATCAAAAGGAATTAGATAAAAAAAAAAGGCATGACAATCCCAAGGAAATTGTGACATTTACTGTAAATGACAAGTTTGACACAGCATCATTATGCACTATATTAGTGCAGGGTTCTTTATTCTTCACATACTTCAACAATGAGTTTTCTAGTGTTTACATTTCGTTCAAAGACTTTAAAATCAGATCATGTATTTTGAGAAATGCAAGGAAGAATGAGTTGAAGTGTCTGAAGTTATCAGGTTTTTTAAAGTTTCTTCCTTCTTATCCTGTTTTCTAGTCTGGAATATGATTTTGCTTCATTTCCACCTACAGGACAGAATAAGGATTGTTATGAAAAAGCATAGGTGGTTTCTTAACCAAGAATATTTTCTAAAGAGCTGAGTAGATAGGTGTTTTGATGAATGGCTAGAGGATTTGATTGTTTTAAAAGGATTTTAAATTAAATTAAACCATGTAGATACATTATGGCCAGTTTAAATTGCTATTCAGTTTAATTAAAACAAACTCTGCTTTTGTATTTAAATTTTCTTATCTGAAATATTTATAAATTCCTTTTTTTGAATTTAATTACCTGACCTCATTTAATATACATCAAACACAAATGCAGTTTGTAGAAGGTCTTGCTTTTTTAAATGTTTCAGAACCACTGAGAAGTTACATGTCGTAAAATTCTGGGAACATTTGAAGAGGGTAAGTGTTTATAATAGTGTGTGTTGCAAGTAAGAAAGTGCCATCTTGTGGTATTGACTTGTATTTATAAGCAAATAAAATGCTAAAGAGAGTGAGAAAATTGCTTCTGGTATGTTGAATTAAATGTGTGTAAACAACTTGTGTTATTAGTCATTTACTGAGTCTGAGATTGGCCTTGGATTTCAAACTTCTCTGACAATATTTTGTGCTGCAGTGATTAGTGAGAGAAAGAGCACAGACAAGTGCAGGTTGAGAGAATAATTGCAGATCAGGAGAATGCTTGGTCTTATTTTTAACTCAGTGCTGCTGCTGCTTATTCCAATAATCAGAAGAGAAAAAGAAGAGTTGTTCCCAGCCCAGCACGTGTGTGGTCCTTCCCCCTCCAAAGGTACCTGGATCATCACAACAGATGGGTTTGACTGGGGCAGAAGGCATCGCTCATCTTGTCACGTTGCTATTCACAGCTTTGTAAAGTGGTTTGAATGTTGTGGTTTTATTGAAGAAATGATGGAATTGTGGGTGGGTATCCTTCCCTAGGTCAGGATCCCACCCTCCCAGCACTGCTCCTGCAGCATCAAGTTGAGATGGTACTGTGCCACTAAGGCAGGGTCAGGAATGTGCTTTTCTCTTCCCTCATTACAAAGAAAGGCTGATGGAATTGTGAGGGGAAATTGCCTCAGGTGTTTCTGGCCCTGGAGATATTCTGCTGGCCCTGCTTTCCAGCTTAGAGCTGCAACTGTTTATGGAATATAGGTTACACCAGGATCTGGTGTTTCCCGATGACATTGGGGTTCTAAATCTTTTCTCAACAGTGCCCTGTAGTGAACCATTGAGTAACATCTCCAGAGGAGGAATTACAAGGGGAATAATGATCTGGTGCCTTTAGGAACAACACTGACAGATCTTAATATATTTTGTCTGTGGGATACCATGTCAGCAGAGTGGTACTCTCTGAATAATGAAGGAATAAACTCAATTAAGCATGTTGTTCAGCAAGGCATTGGAGTGGGAAAGTTGGTGTAATAATAGCAAAAATGACAGCTGGAACATGTGGTCATTGCCCTCAGCATCAGGGTAAATTACAATCCAAACAATGATGGAGAGAAAGCTCTGGGGAGACCTCAGAGCACCTGCCAGTGCCTAAAGGGAATACCAAGAGAGCTGGAGAGGGACTTTGGACAAAGGCATGGAAGTGACAGGACAAGGGGGAATGGCTTCCAATGGAGGGCAGGTTTAGATGAGACATCAGGATGAAATTCTTCCCTGTGAGGGTGGGTGAGGACTTGCCACAGGTTGCCCAGAGAAGCTGTGGCTGCCCCTGGAAGTGTTCAAGGCCAAGCTGGATGGGGTTTGGAGCAACCTGGGATAGTGGAAGATGTCCCTGCCCATGGCAGGGGGGCAGACCTTTAAGTTGCCTTGTGACCCAAACAGTTCTGTGACTAAGAGATTCTGTGTCCCTGCGGGAGATGTCAGATCCTGGGGGAGGTGAGGAGCTCCAGGTGCAACACTGTTAAGTGTGTTCACGTTGAGGAGATGGATCTGGGGGTGTGGTTCAGTTTGGTGCCCCTATCCCCACTCTGTGTCCCCTCTTGTGCACCTCCTGGCCAAGAGGGACTGGCCACGGTTCCTGCTGGGGCTGAGAGCTGCTTGCCCACCCGGGGCTGGTGCATGGGGACGAGACAAAATCTGCTGCAGAGCTGTTGCAGTTCAGTGGTGCCCTTTAGGGGATTGTTCAGAAATGCCCAGGAAATGAGTGCACCTGTTTCACTTGGTAAAATAAAATAAAATCAGCAGGGAGGGCTCGTGGGGCTGCTGTTGGGGGCAGCAGCTGCTGCCTGTGCTCCGTCTGCCGGCACGTATGGGAATCCGTGTCTGCTCCTCGTCCAGCTTGGACAGCATGGTGATTCAAATGTCACGAGGTAATTGCATGTATTTGATAATTTGGGATTGAATTAAGCTGTGAAATTGAACCAGTGGCCCTGCAGGGTCCATGAGGCTGAGAATGCAGTGTAGTGCAGAACCAGGAATCGGTGGCTTAGACAGATACCGAGGGTATTGCTCCTTGTAAGAGCCCTGGATATGCTGCTGGGGGGGATTCCCAGCCTCCTGTGGGAGCACTGGAGTCAACTCCTGCCTTTCATTGTCCAAAATGAGCCATGACATGGAGAAGGGATTACTCCCAAACCTTGCCTATTGGGATTTCTAAACTTTCTGCTGAAGTAGCTGGGGCTGGTGCTGTCTCCTGCTGAAGGTGGGAAAGAGGTCTTGGTCCCTCAGGAAGGAATTCCTCTACTCCCAGCTTGGGCATCCCATCAGCACACCTCTGTGTTGTGTGATTGTGGATGAAAGCAAAGAATTTCTTCCTGATACCTAATAAAAATTTACCTTCTTCAAAGCCATTCTCCCTTCTCCTATCACTCCATGCCTCTGTCTAAAGACCCTCTCCAGCACCCTTGGAGCCCCTTTAGGCACTGGAAGGAGCTCCCAAGACTGCCTGGAGCCTTCTCCAGCCTAAACAACTCAAATTCTTTTAGCCTTTTGCCATAGCAGAGGTGCTCCAGCCCACTAATTGTATTTTTTTCTAAATGTGTAATGTAATTTGCACTTGTGAGTGGAAGGAGAAATGTAGTTTAAATGCACTTGTGAGTGGAAGGAGAAATATAGTTTAAATGCACTTGTGAGTGGAAGGAGAAATGTAGTTTAAATACAATTTTAAATCTTGTTTTCAGTTGGGAGGTCATAATGCAGAAGAAGATTACCTCATTCAGGGCCTTCTGAAAGATGGATCAGGCTACCTGATGTATTAACGTGCCTCAGGACAGATTATGGTTCTGTCTGGTTTAAAATGTAATTTAAATGAATGAACTTCCACGTCTTACAGCTGTGACACGCACCTGTCCTGGACAGGAGCTTGATTTATATCACCTTTGTGAAGATCTATCTGAGCCCAGGCTGTTACGTGCCATCCATATGGATGTGCTCCTTGATTCCCGGAGCCACGACCTGGCAGGTGACTCTGTTACTGTCACTTAGCTGCTGACATGACTTGTGCCACCAGCCATGCCATTAAGCTATTGAGATGTCACACGACCTGATCCCTAATGCTCCTGACGGGCTGTGCCTCCTGCTTCTGTCAGACGTGGAAGATGAAGGAAGCCCCAGGTAATTCCTCCTGGCCTTTTCTGCCAGCGCCGCCCGGTGCAGCTGCACGGGTGGGGTGGGACGTGTCAGGGAGTTGTTACTGCTTGAAGAGGTTGTACAGCTGTGGGGTTGCCTTAGAGAAATCTGTTTGACCCATCAGGATAACCAGGACTAGAAACGTGAGTGTAAAAAACCCGAGGCGTTTGCAAGAACTGCCACTGGATAAATGGAACCGCGCGCAGTCGTTCCTTGTTCCTGCCTGGTAGAAGGAAATGTCCTGCTGTGAAATCTGATAGCAAGGGACCCCACTCTGCCTTGGAACAGGTTATTACTTAGCCACGCTTTGTGATCTGGTTATATTTACATTTTGGGAGAGAGGAGTAGGTTTGAATGAATAGTTGTAACAGTAATCACAGCGACGGGATGCTTTCTGCGTCAATTTTTAATGTGCGCCCTTTCAGCCCACAATCTGAGAGAGTTTATTGATATTTATAAATATAAACCAACAGTAAAACGGTCACATATGAAATATCTGAGAAAATAACCTAAACCCCCATATTTGCAGACATTGGTAATTATGCTCATTTGCTTTGATTACATGTTTTGTTACAATCATGATGGGCTGAAGGCAGATACACAGGTTAAAGCAATTTACAGGATTTATCCTGTCTGTGAAGAGATGTTTTGATGGAATGAAAACTCAGATTCAGTTTCTTCTAATAAGAAGAATTGTTACTATTCTCCTCTGCTTCATGAAAGTTCACCTGCATGTTATGAATGTTGTGGTTGTCACATGCCAACATGACATTTGGAAAAAACCTCCTCAGACATAATAACAGTGAAGAATCTTTCAACAGCAGGGGGTGAAGTGGAGCACACAGCCTTCATTTTGCAGACGAGGAAGATAGCATTCATAATTTTATATCTTTTGGGTGCAATCTGGCTCCTACCCCATGTGAGCAGGCTTCAAGTAGCTTTTCTTGCAGAAGTGTCTGAGCAGATGAGTGCAGCCCAGAAATGGTGTTTCCAGGACGCTGCCATTGCCCAGCAGGGTTGGGCTGAGGACCGATGTGACATTTCCTCTCTCCATGGCAAATAACCTTTGGTGACTGCCCTGGAGCTCAGGTTTAGCAGGAATTCACACACAGTTAGTGCTGCTTCTCTTCAGGCAGACCCATAAGTGAGGTGGCAGAGGAGGGACGTATCTGATCTGAAGTCAGTAAACGATTCTTACTGACTTCACTTAGAGATGATCAGACCATTCATACGTTGTTATCTGCTGCCTCCTTAGAGCCTTCCTTCATTGAGATTTGTGAATATGAGTGCATTGATCCTGAAACACCTCGTGTGGCAAATTAAGTGATTTAATTACGCAATTTGCGTTTGCTTTCTACATTACAAGTCAATTTAGCTCAGTGACTGGATTAGCGATGAACACTGCAGCAATTGACAGGTCAGACCAGTGAAAGATACAAACATTCCCTGAGAAATGCTGTCTGTGGCTGCTCTTCTGTAGTGGAAGGGTTGAGCTTCTTGGCTTGTCTGCACTGGGTACACCAAGAATATCCAAATTTATCTAAGTGAAGTACTTGGGGTGTACCTGAGGGTGGAAATCTGGGATTGTTTCACTGATGGGATGCGACAGAGATTCAATTTATGGTAATCTGCACTTTGAGAAAAGCATTTGTGCCAGTCGACATCTGTGTTTTTCCTGTTAATAGTGGGTGTTTTAAATCTTTCCTCAGATGAAACAGAAGCCTTGTCCTGCAAGCAATTGAAAGCAGGGCTTTGGAGAAGGGATTCCACTGTGACAGAGGGCTTTTCTTCCAACATACACTACACAGAACTTGTGGGTGTTGTAGCACAGCTGAAGCACCAGTGAAGTGTTTCTTTTGAGAGATGTAAGAAGGACATTTGCTGAAACCTTGACATTGTGTATGAGCTGTCCTTTTCAGTGACAAAGACGCTGAGGGACTGCCAGGGAGAGTCACAGCAGAGCCAGGTCATACCAGAGCAATGTACAGAGATCTCTTGTTTTCTCTAATGGCCCCACACCACCTTTTTAACTGGGTAAACCACTTAATCTCCCAGTGTCTGACAGTCCTGGAGCAGAGAAAATGGGCTTTTATAACTCAGTCCAGTCGTAGCTGTGGTTTGTATTGCGAGGGGCTGTGCCTGATGGGCTGAGCAGAGGAGCATCAGACACATACATCTCTATAAGCTGTGCCCCCTGCCTGATGGCTGCGCTCTGCGGTGACAGCGCTGACATTCAGGCAGCTTTCTCATTGCTGGGAAGCATCAGGAGATTGCTGCTCCTCCAGTAGAGATGGGCTGAAAATATCACTTCATATCCTGAATTCAAGCAGCTGATGGAGCCTGTTGGAGACAGAATTGAGATGAAAAGCTGTAATGCAGATGTGTCACATCACGGTGGTGTTGTCACTCTGTTTCTTTTTATGATACGGCAGATCCACAGCAATTAATTTTAAGTGCAGTCTCCATTGCTGCAGAGCGGTAACTTGAAATATTTACTACTTTATTTGCTTCATGCCAAGTGAGATTTCACTCAATTTGTCATTAGAAACACTGTTCTCTTCTGAGGAGAGAGTATATTTACATAAACTGCTCTCCAGTAATTCTGTGTTTTCTGCAGGAGTAGATTATGTGCATAAAAATCTGCTGGTGAACCTGTGGGACTGAAGACAGATGTTGGGGAAAGAACAGATCTGTTCATTGCCCTCAGTGGGCTGTAGAGAGGCCAAAGAGATCAAACTCCCGTTCCTTTGTCACTCCTCTGCATGCAACATGAATCATCATTGACCCTAAAACCAACAACCCCCCCACCTCTTCAATATTGCAGAGCTGTGCAGGATTTTTGATGTACCAGCAGAGCATGATTTAGAAATCAAGAGCTGCCATCTGCAGTGATTTTTCGTGGATCTCTTCTAAAGTCTCTGAAAATCAAAATCCAGAGAGCTGCCTGTCTCACCTAATCAAGTGAAGCTAGGAAGTGGATTTTGGTGGAGGGGGGGTGGCAGAAGCCAAATGCTGTGAAATTTAAAGTGAAATGGAGAGTGTTGCAGCCCAGAGCACAGGGGATGCACTGCTGCCTGTAGGACCAGCTCCCTCCTGAGTCTCAGCTGCACCAGGTGGGAATGCCTTGAAGCTTGTCTGTCCTGTTGTTTTACAGAGAGAAATGTGTTCATTTATAAATTGTTGAAATGGAAAAATACAGGCAGGAGGCTCAGAGGAGTCCTTCTCACTCTCTACAACTCCCTGACAGGAGGTTGGAGCCAGGTGAGGACCAGGCTCTGGGGAGCAAGTGACAAGAGGAAGCGGCCTCAGGATGCACCAGGAGAAGTTTGGGTTGGATGTCAGGGAAAATCTCTTCACCAAAAGGGTGGTCAAGCATAGGAACAGGCTGCCCAGGGCAGTGCTTGAGTCCCATTCCTGGTGGCATTTTAAAAGCCATGTAGATGTGGCACTTGGGGACATGGTTTGCTGCTGGAGGAGAGGCTGGAGCTGATGATCTTAAAGGACTTTTCCCGACTCTTCTATTCTGTCACTGCTCCTCTTCTCCCTTAAGCTTCTGCTGTTCAAGGCACAAGCTTCTTCTTAACCCGGAATCAGCCTGGCTTTATTTCATGGATGCAACAGTTCATGGGTGTGACTGCTTGGGGCTGTCTTCAGGGCTATGTTAAAACTTAATTTAAACAGGAAAGAAAAATTTAATGTGTTTGAAGACAAGCCCTGCTGCCAGCCATGGGCCAGGGACAGCAGTGATGCTGGGCCAGTGCTGGGAGCTTTGGGAAAAAAAAATCCCCATTAAGATGCTGTCAGTGCCTGGATCTGTGGCTTGGTGCAGTCAAGCATGTTCTGTGTTTCACATTTTGTTTAATATTAGACACTGTCTGCTGCATGCTTTGTTTCTATTAATTATCTTTCATTTTCTTATCAGATTTGCTTACCTTTTTTTATGTAAAACTTCGGATCAGCTTTCTGAGACAAAAAAAAAAAAAAAAAAATTAACGCAGAGCTCTTCTCCCTTGCTGACACTGGAACAATGAATATGGATCAGAATTTTCATTTCCTTTTTTTTCCCCCACATCCATTTGCTTGATAGAGCAAGCTTACCAGCCTAGTTTTACTTTGATAAACCTAATAAGGAAAAAGCACTTTCCACCTCCATATTATTTTATGCCTTGTTTGTGGCTTCAGCATCCCTTATACAGGTTTAAAGACAATTTATTCTTTATTGCCCTTGAGTCATTTTGGGAGAGCATTTGTGTTTTTCCCGACATAAAAATGTCCCCCTGCAACATGATGAATATTAAATAGGTGCTCGAATGAGAATGGATCGGCGTGCTCTGACCTGACAGCTCCATTTATCGCAGCGCAGCAGGGGGAGCTGACGGGTCGGTGCTGTCTGGCCCTGCATGTGGGGCCAGGCACCCAAATTCCTTCACCAAGTGACCAATTGCACGGTGCTGATGGTGTGAAGTCCCTCCTGTCCTGCTTTCCTGAGGAGGCATTTGCTTCCTTGGCTGCCCAAATCGGGAGCTGGTTTCAGTTCCTCTGCCTCACCGGGCAGAGCAGGGCTGGCCCAGGGTGGCTCTGCCGGCAGGAGCGAGGGGAAACATCTGGGTTCTCCTGCGAAGGTGATGTGGGGCTGTGTGTGAGCCCCCCACGCTGCCAGCAGCTCCCCACATCGCCCATTTCTGCATGTGAGAGGCCCGGGGACCAGCACCAGCTTGGGAGCAGAAAATACCCTGGGGAGATCGAAACAGGGCAGGGAAGGGGAGAACCTGCAGAGGAGCAGAGGAGGGGATGGTGGGTCCCTTGTAGAGCTGTGCTCTCAGCCCCTCCTGGGCAATCCCTGTGAGG
This sequence comes from Rhadina sibilatrix, assembly GCA_013400275.1. NCBI lineage: Eukaryota > Metazoa > Chordata > Aves > Passeriformes > Phylloscopidae > Rhadina > Rhadina sibilatrix. The sequence goes on from VWYO01025620.1 coordinate 842,026, forward strand.
GTGGGCTGCCAGTGCTGCTGGGATGGGATGTGTGATAAATGCCAATCACTCACTTTTAGAAATTTATGAGAATTTAATAAAGAATAAAAATTGGTTACAAAAAGAAAATTAATACAAATAAAAGTTTAAAAAGTTTTTAGAGACAGGACAAATAAAGCGAAAATAAAGGCAAAGAAGGTAGTCTAGACCACCGTCCTTCCTCCTTCCCGGCCCCATGCCGGTCAGGAGAAAGGCGCCTTTCGGTGGAAATCTTTCTCTTTTTGAGGGCTCAAACTTCATAATTATGCATGCTTTATTTAAGACAAACTTGTTTTCTAAGAGTCCCTTGCTGAGCTCTCTTGGCGACAGGAGAGTCCTGGTTTTGTGGATTTGGAACGTCTGGTTCCTGCAAGGAGTCTTGTTTTGTGGATTCAAGGGTCTGGTCCCTGTGGGTTCCAAGAGATATGCATCTTTCTTGTCTGAAGAATCCGAAGGGGGGTTTTCTTTTCTGTTGTCAATCTTATCTCTGTGAAATATTCTCTTGAGCTAAGGAAAATATCTTACACATACAATTTTTACTAAAACTTAATGTTAAAAACTACATTTACTATATTATTCAAATGTTAATATGGCATAACTTTTCTAACTAGTCTATTATATATAGTAAATATCTGCATAGAGCTATACATACAATATGCCTTTTTCACAGGATGGCTGCAGGCAGGGCTGGAGCCACGACCCCTCAGCAGGGCAGGGACAGCTCAGCTGCCATGGCTCCTGTGTCCCCTCGTCAATCACCTCCTGAGACAGAAAAATGCCTGGCTCTGATATTTCCTCCTGCTACCAAGACAACAAACTGACACCCTCCTGCTATAAAGAAGAATTATGGGGAGGTGAAATCCTTCCTCATTCCTGTAGTCCAAGGACAAGGAATGCCCAAGGAATGTGAGGTTTAGATTGGGTATTAGGAAAAATGTCTTCAAGGAAAGCATGGTCAGGCGTTGGAACAGGCTGTGCAGGGAAGTGGTGGGGTCACCATCTCTGGAAGTGTTCAAGGAGTGTGTGGGCACTCGAGTTTATGGTTTGGTGGTGAGCATGGTGGGGCTGGGTTTGCAGCAGGACTTGGTGATCTTGGAGGTCTTTTCCAAGCTCAGTGATTCTGTGACTCTGTGGCAGCCCTGGAAGCGTTGCCTCCCCTAACCTGTCGTGTTCAATCACTCCTCATGCACAGAGCTGTTGCTGAGGTGGGAACTTTCCCATTCCTTGAGGACACATCCAGCTGCTCTCCAAGCAGAGGGTGAAGCAGAGAAGCCCTCCTTGCACACACAGGGCAGCACGTCACGTTAGTGCTCTCTGGAGTGGCCTTTCTGTGCTGCAGCTGGTGATGAGGGCAATGGGGTGGTTTGTGTGACTGGATTTATTATTCTTTTCTCTCCATGCTTTTTTCTGAACACTGCATCCCATCAATTCGTGTTGCTTTTTCTTCTGTTCCATGTGGGTCCTGGTGGAAGGAGCCTGGGCTAATAGGGTGCAACACAAGTGCCCTTGCCGAGTCAAACGTGCTCGTGTTATGAAAACTTATGAAAACTTGTGAAAACTGCTCTTCCATGTGGGAAGTATCCATTTTTAAGGAATAAAACAATTACAATATCTTCACTATCTACAAATAACAAGGGGGACGACCAGGTTAATTATCACTTGCTTTAGCAAAAATGGCTGTGCAATAGCACAGAAAACAGAGTACAGATCTGCCCAAGATTATTTTAGCTCACATATTCTCCCAGCTGAAATTAAAAACTGTCACATAGGGAAGATCCTTGGCCATCCACAGCAGGAAATGTGACTGGCCCAGGCACAGTGTCCTAATCTGCTCTGAGACCCCCCTGTGCTTATCCCTGGCTGTTGCCTCACTCACCTGGCAGTCCTGCATTCCATTTCATGGGAATAAGAGGGTTGACAGCATTTTACTGTTCCCCATTAATAAATAATTAAATTCTGTAAAAGTATTAAGCAATAATAGATCTGACAGAGCTAATGTATTAAGACCTCGAGGATCATTAGCCAAAAGAGTGTCTATTTCATAGAATCACAGAATGGTTTGTGTTGGAAGGGACCTTAACCATCATCCAGTTCCAACCCCCTGCCGTGGGGATTTAGTGCTAAGAATTTAAACCCAGTGTGAATGCAGCAAAGCAAATGAAGATTCATGGTGATTCCCTGCGCCAGTCGAGCCTACAAGAAAAAGCAGTGGGGAAATATCCACATTCAATAGAGACACATCCCATTCCAATTTGTCAGGGCTGTTAAAGGTAAGAGCAGCTCTGCTTTGCCTGGAGGCCGGGCTGGACCTCACGCAGGGGCTGCGTGCCTGAGCTTGTTTGTGTGCCCTGATGAATGGCTCAGTTACTGTTGTTTTCTTAAATTGACTTCCCACACCTTCCAGAGACCCCTGTAGAAGTCAAGCCCTGGCGCCATGGAATGTGGCTATGGGATCATTAGGTGGCCATGGGACGAGGGGGTGAGAGCAGCCTCCTGGGGCTCACAAGCACAGAGGGGATCACAAAGCAGCCACTGGCCACTGTGGGGTCACCCCAAGCAGTGGTGGAGGAGCCCCAGTCCCTCGAGGAGCTGTACTGAGAGCAGCAAAAAGGGGTGTTCTCAGGAGCAGGCAGGGAAGCTGTGATCAGCCCTGCCAGAGCAATGGCAGAGCTCAGTGTCTGCACCACTTGTTGGGTTTTAACACCTTTTCCAACCTCCTATTTCCTTCTAAAGCATCAGTCCTGACACATGGCAAGAGCAGCCACAGCTGCTGCTAACGGGTGCTGGCTGACTTATCCTGGTGTTGTCATGAAGGTGGGATCTGCCCTGAATGCATTTAGAATGCATTTCCTCTCTTAACTCTGACTTTTTGGTGCATGCAAAGATATGGCAAAGCCCGAAATGCAGCATTAATTGCATCCAAGTCTGTACAGCCTATCACAGAACTACAGGATAAGCTTGTCCCTCCTCTATTTTGCCACCCATGAGGGCTTGTAAAGGTGTTTTGCCCCCTTGCCGTGATGGCAATAAGCCTTTAAATGAGCAAATTGGTTTTAAGGTACTGGAGTTTGTACCTTGTTTGCTGCTGCCTTTCCTGCTGTTTCCATCCTGGCTCTGGGCAGGTACAAATAATGAATTAACTGCTGGATAAGCCCCATGCTCCCCTGAGCAATTATTCTGGCTTCTGCCCGGAGCAGACTCAATTTGTCCTGTAATAAGTACAATTTTCTGAGAAGTTAGTTCTGGGTCGGGCGCTAATCATCCACATCTGTGCAGCACAGGTATTTTTTTGGGGAGGGGGAAGAGCCAGTTGTGAGTCAAGATGCCAGATTGGCACATCTTCAGAGCATCGTGGTGCTTTTGGGGATGTAAATGTGTGTGCATTAACTCAGTTAGTGGAGGGAGGAACAGTGTAAAACGTGCAATGATCCTGAGCACCTGGGCACCTCATTCAGTGCTTGCTTCCCCATCTCAGGGAGATCAGCACTGGGGATCCAACACGAATTTGAATCTCAAATATGGGAAATTTATTTGTGGAAGGTGCTGGAGGATGGGAATGGAGGTGAGAAAGTTGATTTCCTACATCTGCTAATTAGCTCTGGGCAAGAAGTGTCATTAGACATAAGCAAATCATGGCAAACAGTATTTGAGCAGCAGTGGGCACATGGTGGACAGGCTCCCCTAAGCCTCACACACACCTGGACACAGCTGAAAGAGGAAAATCGTGGTGGTGACTGGGAGACCCCAGGCTGGATCATGCTGAGCTGCTCAAGGTTTTCTCACTGTGTTTTGGCTTCAAGATGCTCAAACACAGTGTAAAAATGGGGCAGGGTTGGACACGAGCTCCTAATTTTGCTGTGAATCAGGTTTATGGATCAGGACTGTGTACAGCAAGGCACAATCAAGGCTTTGCCCATTTCTCTGGGAGCCCTGGGCCTGGTGAAGGACATCTGGGGCTGGGTGCTAAGGGAGGTTTGGCTACTGGTCTGAGGAGCTGCTTGGATGAGCAGGCTGCTCACCTGCTGTGTCCTCAATCACCTGCACATCAGAGACAAAGGACTAACAGCCTTTTGGGGAAAAGAGGAGAAATGGGCTGTTTTGTGCCTTCCCCCAGAGATCCAGTGTTATGGGTGGCACAGCAGCAGGAAGAGCTCCTCAGGGCCTCCCCTGGACAGGCATCCACAGCAGGTGTAATAATCCCGCTGTTTTCCTGCCCTGGGCTGGGTGAGAAACTTGGCAAATTGCCTCTTGGCTGCCTCTGGTGAGGTCTGTGAGGGCTTCTGCACCAGTTCTATCACTGTAATCAGCTTCTCTCTTTGCATAATGTTTTGATGAGTCAAAATTGCCTGGTGTGTTAAAAGAAATGATCTCTGCACACAGCGATAACTATCTGCATAATTGGTGTTAATCACTGCTGAATCCTCTGTGAATCTCTGTAAAACAACTCCTGTCTTGGCTGCACACACCAACAATGGCTTGGGTGCACATGCCCTGTACAGAAAGATGTTCCCGGAGTCCAAAAAGCAAAGTCAAATACTGAAAGGCTTTGAAAGTGAGATTTTTATGGTCTCGTGCCCAATCTTTAAATAGATGCAGACTCACAGTCAGGGTTATATCCTGTTTATTCACTTTGAATATATTATTAAGTGTTTATTGGTACCAAAAGAGCATAATTAAATAGCATGTCAGCTGCAGATCAACACTATATTGATGAGGGCTTGTGGCACAGGAGATGTGTGAATTTTATTAACGTTGTCATTTCCAGTCCCCAGCATCATAAAGGACTTGGACATTTCCCATTACAGTTGCAGATCTACCTTAACATTGCTAAAGCAATCATAGTGTGGGAAATTAGATATGAACTGAAAAATAATTAAAGGCCTGGTGACAACTTGATAACACTGAATAATTGAAGTGTTGGTAACAAATCCTGAATTCTAATTTTCTCCCTGTAGCTGATGCTAGTAATCAAGATCAAAAGTATCTTTGTTGCTTTAGGAAAGCTCTCTCACATTTGTGCCATGTAAGGAGGGGAAGGAAAAGAGATGAAAACCTTAGGTCTGGGTTAGGTTTGCTAACAGCTCAGAATCCCACTCAGTCCTGCAGATGGGAACGTGCCAGAGCTGGCCAAGCCTCTTCCCTCCTCACTGTTAGAAAAGCAGAAAAGCTGCAGGAGACACCTCCAGGAGCCTCTGCAATGGTGTTTAGGATACACCCCGTGGGGAATAGGTGAGTGCAAGCACTCAAGGACATTCACTTTGAGGGAAATGTCCTTTCCAAGGGGGCAAACATGAGATGTGCAGCATGGGCTGGGCCAGGGTGGCATGAGGGCACGAGCCACGGAGTGTGGCTCAGCTCAGAGAGGTCCAGCTTTCACCAGAGGTGCTTCATTCGCTTTTGTTTCCTGGGGTTTTTGAAGCAGTTGTGCTCTTGACACACTGAGGTTAATGAGATGCTTGGTGCTGATCCTTTGTGACTCCTCACTCCTGCCTGGAGCTGTGGGCCACCCCCTGCCTCAGCAATCGGACCCTTTCAGGGGTAACTGGTTAAAATCTGGCTGTGGAGACAGGAAATGAGATTCTGTAGCCACAGGAGAGAGCAAGGATAGATGGGGAGCTGGGGCCATCAGGATCTGTCATCACCTTGGTGGCCATGAAGGACTTTGTGCAATAAAAATTACAGTTGCTGTAATGATGACTTAAATAGCATCCTTGTCTGAAAAGGTATTAAATGCCTTCATGTTGTCCAGGGTTTATGCTGCCCACTTTTACCTTTGCAGGCAGCTGGAGCTGCCTCCAAGGGCTGCTGGGGCTGATCCTGCACCCCTCTATTGCCAAGGTCACCCCATGACAGTGACAGGGAGCCTGCAGGGCTGGCTCTGCTCTGTGCTGCAGATGTGCTGTCCACCCCCCTGGATCCATGCAGATTGCAGGACACGGGGAGAAGCCCATCAGAGATTGGTCACAGCTGCAGGGAATGGCAGGGGAACAAACAGCACTGGGAAGACCCTTTTGTTTTTGTCAGTATTGAGGTAAACATAAATAAACTGCTGAGGTGTGTTACAACAGCACACAGCTTAGAAACAACAACATCCAGCACTTTGCAAGGTGACAGAAGGTTGCCTGTGCTTGATGCTTGCAGTAAAATTACCCCATTTTTTTTTTCTTGGATATCCTGTATATCTCTCCACATGAACATTTACAACTGTAAAATTACCCCTTTGTTCCCCATGCTGAAACTAGTCATTACTGTACTTCTTTTTTTTTTTTTTTGTCTGATAAAGCTATATGATAATATTTTGGCATAATTTAAAAGCCATATTTAAATAAAGCAGTTGGAGGCTGTAAATCACCATCCCTGGGGGCATTAAAAGATGTGGTGCTTGGGGACATGGTTTAATGGTGGCCTTGGCTGTGCTGGGTTAGCCACTGGCCTTGGTGACCTTAAAGGGTTTTTTCAGCCAAAACAATTCAGTGATGCTGTGACTCCAAAGAGCTGAAAAGCCAAGTATCTCCCTTTTTGCTGTTGGCTGTGTGGCTTGAAGGCAGCACAGAGCCCTGTAGCTCCTTGCCTGCTTGTCCTGTCCTGGCATTCATCTGTGCATGTTTATTGATCAGCTTATTGAACTGAATTTGGCAGTGTACAGGGGTGGGGATCATTTACAGCATGGTGAGGAGAGTTTTGGCTCTGGTTGCACATTTTATGCTGGAGGAAAGCGCCTTATCTCCTGTTATCACATCCACTTCTGATCCCTTGTCACTTATTTTAACATCCTTTGTACCCCACCTGACCCCTCATTTGGAGGCCCTTTGAATGAGGTACTGGATTTGCTATTCAGTGTTCATTTGGCACTGCAGCAGAAATCAAGCTGTAATTAATAAACAGAGGGAGGAAGTGTTTCTGTAGGACTGGGGCACTAGAGGGTGCTTGGGGAGAGACAGGACACCCAACACCCGGCTGCCCTCCCCAAACTCAGGAGATTTTGGGAGAAAATGAGGCACAGACTGCTTCAAGGGGCTGATATTCTCTGTGAGCAAAAGCAAGAGCAGTTGGGAGGCAGGGAGGAAAAGGAAAAAGGCTTTGATGAGGCCTTGTGCTAAAAACTGGCAGCTACTCTGCTGCATGACCTCCCACCTCCTCCAGCAGACCTATGGCCACATTTAATGAGCTTGCTGGAATTTCCTGTAATTGAAGCAGTCTGTCCCAGGAGCTGCTGCTGGGGCAGATGGGGCAGGGGGTGCAGGAGGCACACGAGGCTGTGCCCTCACCAGGGTGGGAATGTGCCAACCCTGGGCACACTGCACGTGGTGTCAGTGCCTCGTGGCAGGACAGGACCCTGCTGGCACTCCCTGCTGCATTTTGGGGATGCCCACAATGCCAGGGGCAGCTTGGCTCCAGGAGAACCAGCATCATTTGGGGGAAGAGTGGGGACACATCCTGCACATCATCCACCCCAGGCACGTGGCCCTGGCCAGGGTGCAAAGCCAAGGGCAGGGTGGAGGTGCATTTTTCAGACAGGGTTTTCACAGGGTTTGGCTTTGCTGCCTCTGTAAGGGCTGAGCAGCACAACAGCAGATTGCAGAGGGACACAGGGCCCTGTAACTCTATCAGCTTTGATCAATTTTTCAGTCGAGTTGGGAATACACCAGAGAGCATGTCAGCGTGCTTTATGGAGGGCTGCAAGTGCCTACCATGGCTAATCCATAAAGCTCCAAGGGGCTCCTGGAAAACAGACACTTGGTTGTCACCATGAGGAGACTGCTAAGCAGTGAGGGAAAAGCACAGAAGAGGAGTGGCTGGATGAGCTGTTCAAGATTACAACCACAGGAATCAGGAGGCTGGCAATGACTGTGTTTATTACCCGGGAATTGCTTCCTTTTATGCTATTTTACAAAGAACAACCCAAGGGGTGGAAGAAAGATAAACCTCTTCAACTACATTGGTCAAGTCAGAGGGACATCAAGAAGTCCCTCCTAGGGAAAGGAATGTAAACAAAGGTTACAATTAGGAAAACGTGTTTCTTGTTGACAGAACAGTGTCTGGGAAAGAGTTTCAGAGAAACCAAAACGTCCCAGGCACGAACCAGGGCTCCAGCTGGAGTCTGCAGTGCCTGCTGAAGCTGCTGGGAATGCCCTGGCAGGGATGGTGGGCAGCACCTGAGATCCAGGCCTGGGGTGTCCCCAGCCAGAGAGGGCAGGGACACGGCCCCTGCTGCCACCCCAGGGCTCCTCCAGCCCTGCAACCTCCTCACCCTCTGGCCCAGGAAAAGCAAGTGCCCTTCTGTCCATGCTTAATGAAGTGGAATGAGCTGGTTTTAGCAATTAGTGGAGATGCAGCTGAAAACAGCAAACAGTCCCCAGTGCTTCTGTTCCCCCAATTCCCCCAACACCAACTGCCATGAACTGGCAGCATTAGCTCCACGTTTTGAGCACATGGGGTAGGAAAGACATTTATTCTGATAATGTTTGAATTGTTCTCCCACTTTCCTGAACTGATCATTATGATACAAGATTAATTTGCTTTCAGGGTATTTATCCCAGAGCCTTTTTTCTCAGACTTCCAAAGACACCCTGACACCCACTCTCCCTCCCTGCCAACGACTGAAAGCATTCATGAAATTGCTCTGAAATGAATCAATTTTTGGATTTCTTTCAAAGTATTTTCTGTGTTTTGAAGCCTGGAGTACATTTTGGGTACCTTAGCATACTCCCAAAGCCGGAATTTTTGCTGTTAAATATTTGCTAGAAGAGGATGGGGCTTTTTTTCACATTTCACCTGACTTCAGGAACTGAGAATTAATATAAGCACCAAATATCCTGACACTTGAGATAAAATAGCAAGAGTGGGTGCTCACTGCAGAAGGCCAAGGTTACTGGAGGTCAGAGCTGACAATTACTGTAGGACTGGAGCCCTCCTCACTCCCACAGCATTTCTGATGCATTGCACGGACTCCTGCAGCCTAAATGTGCTCCTGGGGCACCTCTGTGGAGTGTTCCTGCCCTGGAGAGCAGAGCTGATCCTGCCTAGGCCCCTGCCAAACCAATTCTCCTGGTTTTATCTTGCTTATTCTTAGGAAAACTGTGGATTTCAAAAGAGGGAAAACAAACAAACAAACAAAGCAACAAAAAATTTACCCAGAGATTCGACTGCTGAGCCTGAGGAAATCTTCTGGCTTTTCCCCACAGCAGCTGCTCTAAAATATGGACATTTTCAGAGATTACCAGTTTGCTCAATACCATTTTCCCACCCTGTGTTCAATCAAAAGTACCTTTTCTTTCCACAGCCTCTAAAAGAGGACTAATCCCCAAACTGAAAGGCAAACCCTTTACTCTTCCTAA
>VWYO01025622.1:1213-25067 GCA_013400275.1 Rhadina sibilatrix
AAAAAAAAAAAAAAAGTCTTTAAATAGATAAATGAGTAATGGTTTTTAAGATAAATGATCTTTTCTGTTCAGAGCTGGTGTTTTACTATTTGTACTACGTTGTTATGGGGAGGCTTGCCAGGGCCTGAAGGGGCTCCAAAACAAAAGCTTGAGAGGGATTTGGGACAAAGGATGGAGGGACAGGACACAGGGAATGGCTTTAGGCTGGAAAAGGGTGGATTTAGATGGGATTTTGGGAAGGAATTCCTGGCTGGGAGGGAGAGGAGGGGCTGGGATGGAATTCCCAGAGCAGCTGTGGCTGCCCCTGGATCCCTGGCAGTGCCCAAGGCCACGTTGGACACTGTGGCTTGGAGCAGCCTGGGACAGTGGGAGGTGTCCCTGCCCATGGTTGAGGGTCTGGACAATCCCTGAGATTCCACCCAACCCAATCTGCTCCATGAATTCCTTCAGTTCCCCACAGGAATTCCCTGGAATTCCCACTGTCCCTCTGCTGTGAGCAGAAAACCCTGTTCTCTCAAAAAAACCCTACCAGAACCTTCTGATCTCTTCCCACCATCCAAGGCTGATCCTAATTCATCCAAAACTTTCCAGCCTCACCCAACAAAGGATTCAGGCTCAACACCTCCCAGCCCACCCAGGGAATGGAGCTCAGATCCTCTCCATCCTCCCTCCAAAGCTTTTCCAAGTGCCCAAATCCTGGTTATGTCCCTTGCTGCAGGTTTGGTAATTATTCCTTGCCCTAAGTGGGAAAAAGTTTCCCTCTCCTGCAATTTTTATGGAACTAAGAGAAAGCAACCGCCTGGAGAGTAAATAATACCAATTTTTAAATCTCCCCTGATGTTCTGCTATTTCTGCCTTTTTCTTTTCTGATGAAAATCTTGCTTTGCTTCTTCCTGTCTGCCACACTTTTTTTTCACAGCAAAATTCTGTAGCTTCTCCTAAAATTAACCTGTGAAAATGCAAATTATTTGCTCCGAGGGTGTTTCCTCAGGCTGCTCCGACGTTGCATTTTCCATTCTGGACACAGAGGTTACAAATGAAAATATTGCTCAGCCAGCCAAATAAAAAGATGTATTCCAAGAAGAAGCAAATAAATTGTTGTTGTAACAGATTACAAAGCACAAAACAATTCTTTTTCAGTGCTGGAGGCAAAAATATCAATCCCCTCTGCTGGCCTAAAATCAAGACTTCACTATTAAAGCAGCTCAGCTTTCAGCACAAGGCCAAGTGGTGAAGTGTGATGTGCACGCGGAGATCATCCCCGTGAAATTGGCTCCAAACCCCCGAAAATTAATTTAACAATTCTAATTGGGGAGATGCGGGCAGATTAATGAAGTTCCAATTTGTGTTCTGGATGTTTGCTGCAGTAAACAAGCAGCAACAGGAGCGGGTGTGATTGTGATTCCGTGCTGGAATGGCTCCGAGAAGCAGCCGTGAATCATCGGAACAGTCATGCTCCTCAAAGGGAAAAATCAGCCAGGAATGTGCTGAAATAATGGGGGAAAATCAATTCTCTCCTGATTCCCGGCTTCCAGAATTCTCCACAGCTTCCAGGTGGTCGCTGGGATCCGACACAGAAGCAGCTTCACCTGACAGGTGTCTGCCAAGAGCCCCAAAATCCCAGGGAAAACAACAACGGGATGGTTATTCCTTCAAGAAGAGGAAATTCCCCACTCTGGGTATGATCAGCAGCCAAAAGGAGGCAGAAATCTCCAAATTCCGTGTTCTTTCCCTCTTTTTTCCCTTCATCATCTCCACCAGAGCAATTATAATGAGGTTAAAGAGAGCTTCCACAAACCTTTTTTTCCATGGTTTGGACTGGAAAACAACAAACATATATAAATACACTCAGTGCCCATAAATCCTGACCACACCATTCACCAAAGTCCCACAGATACCAAATAATTCCCACTGATACAAATCATTTCTATCTGCAATATTTTTAATTCCATTAGGGAAAAACTACTGAAGTCCCCAAAAGAATTAATGGGATGCCTGTGAACATCCAGAATAAAGAAACTTAAAAATGAAACATTCAATGGAAACTGCAGGTTCCCCTCGTGCTGTGCTGAGTTCAAAACTCAACCACAGGCACAGAAAAGAACCCTTGGCCAATTTGTGCTGGAAGCAAAGCAAGGAGTTGGGATTTATTTTGGAAATTCCTGGGTTTCAGCCTCGTTTTTATCAGAGATCAACTGCACTCAACCACACGACGACTCATAATTTGGAGTGGCTACATTTCCAATTCTTATTTCAACAACAAAACTGGGAACAAGTTTCACTTGTACTCCGTCAGGACACTCTATGGATGTCTTCAGCCATTAAAATTTAATGCATGAACTGAAGGAAATTGAAAATTGTTTTCCCAAACTCATAAAATCCAGTTCTCCAAAACGCTGCCAAGAATCACAGGTTTAGCTGTGGTTGGTTCCATGCAAAGACATTTTGAGAATGAAGAAATAAAGCCACCACACTGCACTTTTCCACAGAATTATCCACAGGGGGCTTATTAAGGGACCAAAACTCAATTAAAAACGGGAGATGAACCTAAACATTTTTGGGTGTAATTACTGGATTGGGTCTGCTCCTGCTTCAAACACAGCGTGGTGCCCTGGAATATTGCTTTGCCAGGAAAAGAAAAAACCCAAAAAAACCCTACAAACACAACCTGGGATAAGTTAGGACCTCAAAGCCCATCCAGTGCCACGGGCAGGGACATCTCCCACCACCCCAGGGTGCTCCAGCCTGCCCTTGGACACTTCCAGGGATCCAGAAACAGCCACAGCTTCTCTGAGAAATTCATTGCAGGGCCTCTCCACCCTCCCAGGGGACAATTTCTCCCCAGTATCCCATCTGACCCTGCCCTCTGGCAGTTTAAAATTGTTTCTCCTTAACTTCAACCATATTTAACATATTTAACTTCTCCCCTTTGCCATCAGCCTCCCTTTCCTGCTCCATCTCCTCTCCCGTTATCCCTCTGGGGATATCCCGTTATCCTACATCCAGAGTGACCACAGCTCTTGCTCCTGGCCCCCAATCATCCCAAACCCCCAAATATCAAATCCTGGAGCTGAGGGCTCACCCAGCTCACTGCTGATGCCTCAGGATGTGGAATGAAACCCCAGGGGTGCCAAGAGCCACTTCCAGCCCTGCTGCTGTCCCCTGCCAGGGCAGACCAGTGCCACCAGGTCACTGGGACACACCAGGGATGCCTTTTTGGGACTACCTGAAAACAGAGGCCTGGCAGAATTTAGAGAATAAGAAGCTGTTCTATTTATTGAAGGGCCTTCAGGGACATTTTGGGCAGACAAAGCCTCCCCTAGGGGCTCCACCCAAAAATGGATGATGGATCATGAGTTTTCACACTTCTGTAAGTTTGGTCCATTTGCAGATTGGGGGTTAATCTCCCAATTCCAGCTTCAGGTAATGAAATAATTCACCCCATATTTGCTGCCCCCAACTAATTTTTGTCTCCATCTCTCAGGGCCTGAGGCAGTGAGGTGTCCTTGATTCCCAGGCCTGCAGAGAAATTGTGTTGGACCAAAATGGGAAAGCAGCAGCTCACATTCTATATGGGCTCTAGAGTTCTACACTAAAGAATTACAGGACTACAAATATATATATAAAAATAGAAAAGCTACAACCCTAAGGCATCGCTTGGACATTGCTGTCCCCTTCCCCTGGACACTCACACCCCACTGGGACTCCAAAGGGACAAGGGAAGAGGGACAACAGGCACCACCTGGATGCTGCTGAAGCCCCTGGAATTCAGAAACATCCAGCACAGAAAATTCCTGCTGCTCTGTCCTCAGGAGACTCCAACCTGATGACCTGGAGATTAATCCTGTGCGGGGAACGTAAATCCAAGGATGGCAGCGGGAGGCCCACACGTGTCACACCAATCAAAAGCAGTTCAGCCAAGGATTAGAGCAGTGCAACGAGGGAAAATGCTTTCAAAGCTCAAGCCAGGGCCTTGAAAATACTGAAAAACACCAAGATGCATCTCATCGTTCTACCAACTAAACTCAAGATTAGAAATGTGACATTTTTCACCTCAGCTTGAGTGCAAATTCATGCGCTCCCTATGAGGCCCGGCCTGGTAAAAGCAGGATCAAAAATAGATGTTCCAGCTGATTAAATCCTCAGTTAAACAAATTGTCTACAGGAAAATGCATTAGAGAGATGCAAGAGCAGCAGGACACTCGGATGAAATTGGATTCTTGGGGGTCACGTGTCTGAAGCATTCCAAATTCCCTTGTTTATCAGGAGAAATTAGCACAACAGGGATACGCCGGGCACGGAAATTCAAGGCTCCCGCCTGAAAGGTGTGTGAGAAATTAGATGGGTTTGAAAGGAAATTAAAAAAAAACAGCAGAAAAACCCCCCCCCCCATGGGATTAGAATACAGAAGGATTAATATAAGAAAGCAGCCCTCTTTGAGCTAAAATAGTTGTGCTGATTGTCAACATTTGTTTGCAGGTATTAATACAAAAATAAAATCATCTTAGAGCGGTGAGAGATAAAAGTATTACCAGGAATAATGGAATGAAATGCAGAATAGAAGCGTGGATTATTAAAAAAAAAAAAACAAAAAACCTTCTAGACCACTCTATTTCCTAACTATGAATAGTCCTGATCATTTGGTGTATTAAAAATACATTCAAACACAGGGTAGGTAATAATAATTACAATAAATGAATATTGTGATGATAAATCCTTCAGTATTTAGCCAGGAAACCCAGATTTTGGGGTGAGGGGAAGGAAAACAAGAACAACTCAGAATTCCTTCAAAGATGGTCAATTCTCTATTTGTTTTATACCCACACATCCTGTTTAACAGAAATCCCAAGCTCTATGGAAATCTGATGGACCATTTTCAAAACTCACTCTGTGGTGCTGAAAGGATGACTCAAACTGCTGACAAATAAAGTGCCTGAGAATGAGAGCAGGATCTCTCTCCTATGAGACCTGGGACAAGTTTCCCATCCCCAAATGATCTCCTGGAAAATACATTTGTGACAATTCCAGATCAGGAATGGCTGCATCAGGTACCTGTTATTCCTTCTTCTCATCAATCTCCGATTTTTAAAATTGTGGAATCAAGCCAAAAGCCCTAAAACCAAGTAACATCTCCCCAAAAAAATGATATTTTTCAGCTGGATAATCGAACCTTTGTCACAAAGACATGAACTAATCGAGATCACAGTTATTAAGCATTAAGAAGCTTTTAATCTTGGTTATTCCTTTCAGTTGAGTCATTACTCGAATATTTCCTTGCCTTCCTGAAATGATTAACGGTGGTGACCTTTTCAAACGCGGGCAGGATCTTCCCTGCATGCAAAACAAACCCACAAAGGCTTAATTTAAAGTACAGTCCCAACCCAATCTACCAAAAAAAAAAAAAATCTCTGTCAACAATTAATTGAACATTCAGGAAGTCAAATAAAAAAAAATGTGCGGTTGGTGGAGGTTTTGTTTTGAATTCATTTGTCCTCTTTAATATCCTGCTCGAGGCAGGAATTACTGGTGACAAAACCAGTCACAGTTCTCACATCCATTTAATTCAGAGCATGCAGCTTCACAGATCGATTTTGCACCACAAAATCCTCCCAGCCCAGCTCCCAGGTCCACAGGAAAGCCCTATGGAAGAGCAGATCCTCAGGAAAAAAAACACCAAAAACAAAACAACCCCGTCTAAATAAACAAATCAATAAAATTATACCCCAGAGCCACTGCTGGAGCAGCAAAAATCAAGGAAAAAAGGATTGGAAGGAGACATCTGTCCCCAAAAAAAAGGCCACTGAAGGGACAGCTCTGAAATTCCAAGCAATTGCTGCTTTGTTTTTTTGGTCTCAGGTAAAATTACCAGGATTCTGGGAGCAGTTCTCCCTTGGAGCAGGAGCATCCAGTCAACTCTCAGAAGCTACAGGATTCCCAACCTAAGGGGATGGCAAATGGGAATATCAGGAAATTACCTACCCTGGGATCACACTGGAATGGGAAATAAAGGGTTATTTGTCAATGGGAAGATCAGGTAATGGGAACATCAGGAAATTCCCTAGCCTGGGATCACACCAGAAAGGGAAATAAAGAATTATCTGTCCAATGAGAACATCAGGAAATTCTCTACCCTGGATCACACTGGAATAAAGGGAAATAAATGGTTATTTATCAGGAAATTCCCTTCACTGGGATCACAGTGGAATGGGAAATAAAGGGTTATTTGTCAATGGGAAGATCAGGAAATTCCCTTTTGGGATCACACTGGAATGGGAAATAAAGGGTTATTTGTCAATGGAAACATCAGGAAATTCCCTATTGGGATCACATTGGAATGGGAAATAAAGGGTTATTTGTCAATGGAAACATCAGGAAATTCCCTATTGGGATCACAGTGGAATGGGAAATAAAGGGTTATTTTCAAGTACAACAAACATTTTCTGGAGATTTCTGCATTCCTGTAAATCCCCAATGCCTCAGAACCGTGTCTGCCTGGAAAGGTGACGCGTGTCACAATCCTCTGTTCTCCAAGCCTCAGGAATTCCTCCTCTGCCTTTGAAATGCAGCACTTCAATCCCTGCAAAGGCAGATCAAGGGATCCAGGATGGAAATGGGGCACCTGGAGCTGGGAAAAGCATCTGGATCCCCGGCTGCTGCTCCCAGGATCGAACATTAACATCCCTGCTTTCGTTCTTGTCCCTCTTGGAGCCCTGCTTTTCTCTCTCCTATCTCTTTTCAACCTTTCTCTGTGGTAATTGTACTCGTTAATCGTGTTAATTAAGGCTGCGAGCTCACCAGGGAACATCGTCCCCTTTGTTTTGTAGCTCCCTGTCAGGCCTGGCAGAGGGACAGCATCAAAAAAGCCTCAGATATTTGGATCAACAAAAACCATTCCATGGGAGAGAAGCTCCTGAAATTCCCCTTCTCTGCTTGGATCCAAACTTTTCTCCCCATAAATTGTGGAATATAATCTTTAGGAATCTTTAGCTTTAGGAATATAATCTTATGGAACTAGAAATAGAGCTTCTGGGGAGAGATTTTAATATTGATTAATAAATAAAAAAAAAATCCATGCTAATTAAATTGTCCCTCTCTCAGCCAAGAGCTGGTGCCCTTCAAAGGTCCACAGGCTTCAACCCCTGCATTTGTTGTTTGGTTAAACGCTGGGTGTTTATTCTCTTTGTTTACAACCAAACCCGCTGGATTTTAATCTATATGACAGAGCTCCTAAATTAGCAACCCTGAATTATTCATTGGCTATTTAGCCAAATGCTCTCCCCAATCCCCCAGTCGTTTTCAACTGAACAAAACCACATTAAATATTCTGTTTTTCTCTCTAAACACCAGCATTTTTTTTTTTCCCAGCGATTCCTTAAGGCATCCCGACTTTTGCCTGGAGTGATCCCGGGCTAAAAGGCACATTTAATAATCTGCTTCAGTTTCTTCTCTTCCCTTTCCCTGGGCCGTGAATGGAAGTGAAAGCAAAATTGGAGCTGAGCTTGTTCTCTTTGCAAAATCACAGGCGGACACAGGGGCTGATGTGCCTCGGGCAATGCCATTCCCAGTTTGTGTCACTGCTCCCCGGCCCCATTCCCATCCCAAAGGAGGGAGCCGGGAGGTGACAGTGGCTGCTGCCACTCCTTCCCAAATCGCTGCTTCCCCAAGGAATCGCTTCCCACCGTGGGACGCCTGAATGAACCCACCCGGGGTGGTGATTGCACAGCCAGTGTTTGCTTTGAAACATTGAAATAATTCCAATTTCTTTCTCTTTGCCTTCACTAGGAGAAATCAGAAATAAGCCAAGACCTAGTTTAGAAGAGCAATTTATCCTGAACACGTTGAAAATTTGATTTTTAACGATAAAACGCAGTGGGAAGGGCTAAATAAATACAAATAAATGAAATAAGTAAATACAAAACCCAACCAACAGACAATGAAATGCCTCAGATTCGAATCTCCAGCTTGACCTCTCCAGTGACCCCCAGTCCACACCAGTTCTGACTGTCCAGTCACTGGTTTGGGAAATTTTAACTCATAGACTCTATCTCTTCCAGATTTTGTGAGTATTTCCCTCCTATTGCCATGCACGAAAACCCTAAATGAGTATTTAAAACATCAGCCCCAAATATTTCTGAGCTTGTTGCCATCCTCGTTAATTACACCGTTAATAAAGCAACTCTAATTATTGTGCCTGATTATGTCGTGCTCCTTAAAATCCCAGACCCAAAAATGTTGGGGAAGACCTCTAAGATCAAGTCCCAGCATTGATGTTCCTGTCCCACCTTCCAGCACTGGAGCAATTCCTGGTTCTCCATTTAACTGTGCTCTGGAGATTTAAACAGTAAGTGAAAATGAGTTAATTAACAGCAAAATTAATAAAAAGTCTGGTCTGAAACGTGAGTGTGCATGGTATTTGAGTGTGAATGATGTCCAGTGACAGAAGTGATGGGGATGAGGGATCCAGATCGGGATTGATGGGAATTCTGACAAATCCAATTGTCAGCCCAGCCCACGAGGAGAATTCCTGATTTTCCCATCTGTTATTACACAATAGATCCATGATCAAGTTTCTCTTTGTGCTTAACATCGATTGAAGCCCTTTTAATGAATTTTAGCTGATCTGAGCCCACCTCAAGCCCAGCTGGAGGCGATTCCGAGCGCTCCCTGTCCAAGGCTGTTAGTGGGGAAATGCTGAACTCCCAACAACAGAAATAAACACCACAGAATAACCTCTCAGGAGGGATTTCCAGCCCACAGAGCCCTGATTTTTCTAAACCTTCCTTGGAGACCTGGTTCTCGTTGCCAAGGGATCCCAGTGGTGTGGACTCCTCATGGAATTGTTCAGGGATAGGCTGGATGAGCATCCTGGGATACTGGAGGGTGTCCCTGCCCATGGAATGAGCTTTAAGCTCCAACTCAACCATTGCAGGATTCTGTAATTTACAGAATTCAAACCCACGAAATCCCAATCCAAAGCTTCAGGGCTGTTCCCCAAACCTCCCGACACATTCCAGGCTGAGGATTCTTCCCATTCCGTTCACCCCCGGGCTGACCAGCTGAGGCATTTACAAGTTGCTACAACAGCTTTTTTTCCCCCCTGGGAAACAACAAGTGACAAGGCCAAGCCAAACAGGGACGATCGGATCCGGCGGATCCCGATTGGGATGCAGACGGCAAAGCCTGGGAGCTGCTTCCTGGGAAAGGCTGTAAAAATAGCAAAGGCTGACATTTCAGGATTTTTCTCCTTCCTTCTGGAGGCAGCTTGGAAGTGCAGCAGAGCAGATTTCCATCAACCTCTGCTTGAAAAACCGGAGTCTGGGTGACTGGGGAAGGTGCTGTCGGAGGCAGGGTGGGAGAAGAGAACCTTGTGTTTATAGGGAAGAAAAAGCTGGAAAAAAACAGCAACAGCTGAGCCTGGATCCCAGCTTGGAGCTGGCCAAGACATTGGACTCCAGGGATACCCTTCCAGATCAGGTTTGTAGAGAGTGGGTGCTGCTTACCACCCCAGTTCTCACTCCATGTGCATCTTCTCCATCCTGTCCCCCCTCCTCCCTCTTGTTCCCTCTTGCCATTATCCCAAGGGGATCACCTGGATCTCAGTACCCACAGAAATCTCCTGAGGCAGCAGGATTGTTCCTCATGGATTCCTCTCCAAATGTATGGATGTTTATCTGCCAAGTATCAGTTACACGACAATGGAGTTGTCTGAGGGTTTTGTGGGTTTTTTTGTGGCGAGGACATAATTCCTCCTTTGCTCCCAGCTGTCTCTGAGAGGAAAACCAAATCCATAAATGCTGTCCCTGGCTCAGCCTCAGAAATCCATTTGCTGCTTTTATCCATCTCCCGTGGAGCTGGAGGAGGCTCCAGAAGAAATTGATACCAAACGGTACCAAACCCAAAGCCATCATTTACGAACACCCTGTGACGTCTCTGGGAGTTTGTTTACTAATGGATCCAGGGGTTTAATCCAATGGGAAACTCCTGGGAAAGGGGAACACTGAGCCCAGCACCAGCTGGAAGGAGCTCAGTCCATGGGGGAGATGACACCAGGGCCATTTGTCCTCCTGTGCCAGCGCTGACCCCCAGCAGCTCCACAGAACAGTCTGTTCAGAGCAGCCAGTCAGGCAATCCAGCTTTAAAAGGACACATTCCCTAAGGACAAGAGAAAGCTTTGGAAAACAGCCACACACTCAGCTCTTGCCATCATTAATTTATAGTGACCCCAGGTCTATTATTACCATTTGCTTTCAAAACTTTCCTCCTTCAGTCAGCCACTAAGGAAGAACTAAAAAACAAAATGCTGTCCAGCGCTCCAATATCCACCAGCAATTCCAGAATAAATTCCCAGGTTTTGGAGATAAGGCAGGATAAGTTTCCTGTGCTGTGAATTTTCCTTATTTTCCCAGAATTTTAGGATGTATGAACAGCACCAGACCTGGATTTACTTTTCCTTCTCCCATTCCCTCTTTGCCTTGTCCTGTGCTCCTTCCCAAAATTCCACATTAAATATTGGATGCTTTTGCATTCTTTCTCCACCTTCCTCAGAATAAAAAGTCAGAATGAAAGAATCCCGAGATAAGCAAGAGGATTGTTTATCCAGGATAAACAGGATACCCTGAGAGGGAAGGGACCCCCAGGGATCATCCACTCCAACCCCTGGCCCTGCACAAACACCCCAGAATTCCAGCCTGGAGCGTTGTCCATGCTCCCAAGGCTCGCTGCCATTAACAACTCTAATTAATAACACATAATTTGACTTCCTGTGATGTTTTAAAGGACAGACATCTGAAAATACCTTTGAACCTACAAGGCCTGGATGCCTTTGAACGTTGCCGAGTTCCCTTAAACCTCATTTTTGTGGAATGAGCTCTGAAATCCACCGGGCTCAGCTGCACCAATTACCTCAGGAATAACAGATCCAATAACATGGAAAAGCTAATTTTCCCTTATTGTTAGGGAAGGCAACTTTCACCTAATGAGGTTGTCCATCACTCTGCAGATTTTACCTGCAGGGTTCAGTAAAGCTTTTGGAAACGGACCTGCAGCACCAAACATTTTAAGAATATACAGAAAATCCTAGGGGAAAAAAACCAAACAACAGGAGAAAAGAAGGCTCAGGGGGGTCCTTGTGGCTCTGCACAGCTCCCTGCCAGGAGGGGACAGCCGGAGGGGACAGGCTCTGCTCCCAGGGAACAGGGACAGGAGGAGAGGGAACGGCCTCAAGTTGATGTTTAGGTTGGAATTCCGGGTAATTTTCTCATGGAAAGGCCCGTGATCCATCAGAAACAGCTCCACCAGGGCAGTGGTGGAGATGGCCTGGAGCAACCTGGGATGGTGGAAGGTGTCCCTGCCCATGGCAGGGGGTGAGTGGGATGGTTTTTAAGGTCCCTCTCATCCCAAACCATCCTGGTTTTATGATTCCACGATCCCCTGATCCCTGTGGAACCCCTGAGGTGACGCCGGACAATCCAAGTAAAACACTGGGATTGTTCAGAACCAAAAAAGCTAAAAAAAGACAAAAAAAAAAAAAAAACCCAAAAGGATGAAGGGGTGTTGAGATCTGCAGTGAAGCCAACCCACAGTGCCTAAATGATGATAAACCAGGAATGTGCCTGCCACAGTCTGTCCTGGCAACCAGGGCCCGGGAGGAGCCAAGCGTACATCCCAAAAACACGGCCCAGATGTGGGAAGTGTACATCCCAAAAACACACAGCCCAAACGAGGGGATGCTGCCACCAGGGAAGTCCCACACATCAACACTTCCAACGAAGCCAAATCCAGCAGGAAAACTTCCTGGAGAAACCGTTTTGCCACAGAAAATTTCACTTTGGTTAAGCCCCCGCGTGAGGGTTGGAGGCCAGGGATTCTCCAGGCAGGCCTCAGCCTCCACAGATCCTCTGGGAATGTTTACTCCTCAAAGATTTGGACGCTGCAAACATTTAAAAAACTCATTTAAAGGGACTGAAACTTATTAAAAGCTATTTAAAGGTATTAAAACTCCAAAACTGATTTCTCTGAGAAGGAATCTGCTCCCTTCCTCTCTCCCCTTTCCCAGGGAATGGCTGAATCCATTCAACTCCAATTATTAAGCCAAGGATCTGTTGTAATTTGCTGGAATTTTGAACAGCTGGGCACTATTTTATCACCATCTTTTCCCACATATGTGGCTGGGGGATGAAGGAAGTTGCTCCTTTCTGTTTTCCATGGATTCAGCCAGGGCTGGGAGCCAGTTTCCCTGGAGAGAGCAGATGTAGGGATGGCACAGCTGGTTCTGTGGTTGTTGTGTGGGCTTGTTTCTGTCTCCTCCTCACCTCCGTGTCCTTCACAATCCCTCCCCCACGTGCTGAGGAATTCTCCTCTGAGATGGAGACAGATGGGAGAACACACTCAGCTGAGAAAAAAGTGAGGAAGCCTCTGGTTTTCCCCCCCATCCTTTTCCCTACTCCCTTCAGTTTGTTTCTCCTGGAACTTTCCGTGGAGAATTGAGAAACACAATGTGTCCAAGCCCAGCCCCAGCCTGGAAGCAGCAGAATCATCCTGCTTTTTTTCCAAACTGGGGAAAGAAGCTGGAAATCACATCAACAGAGGGTGAGAAACACAAGCAGAGCAGCTCAGCAAGGCACAGCCAAGGGGGTTCCCAACACTGGGATATGGGAATGCCTCCTGCTAAATATGGAGCGGAGTGGAAACGGCTCCAACGGCACATCCTGAGAAATCCCAGAATCACCGAGGTTGGAAAAGACCTCTGAGATCACCCAGCACGAGTGACAGACTCTGGGTTTGTCTCAAAAGCAGGAATCAGCTCCTCCAGGCCAAAGCCTGGGAGAAGGCAGCCAGGAGAGCTTGGATTTGGGATTCTGGAATGCCAGCACTGGGCAGGGTCACCTCAGCAGAGCAGGACACGCAGGGGGTGACACAGGGAGCCACCAGGAGCACCTGAGCTCCTGCACCAGCACCAAACCTCTGGAGAAATTCATAGATCTTATCCATTCCATCAACACCAAACCACCACAGAAATTCATGGATCTCATCAATTCCACCAGCACCAAACCTCTGGAGAAATTCATGGATCTCATCAATTCCATCAGCACCAAACCTCTGGAGAAATTCATGGATCTCATCAATTCCATCAGCACCAAACCTCAGGAGAAATTCATGGAACTTATCCATTCCATCAGCACCAAACCACCACAGAAATTCATGGATCTCATCAATTCCAGGGAGCCACCAGGAGCACCTGAGCTCCTCCAGCACCACCAAACCACTGGAGAAATTCATGGCTCTCATCAGTTCCTGTTCTCAGCAACTCCAGGTAAATACTCTCCAAAATTCCACCTTTCTGAAGCACCATTCCATTGAACTCTCTCATATTTGGCTCCAGGATCACAGAACAAAACCCAACACAATCATTTGATCATTTCCATTTGCCTCCGTGAAATCTCACAGCTTCCAGGAACTCAAGAGCTCCGTTGTTACTCACCAGGCTTGGAAAAACCTCAAATGGATTATTGTGCCATCTTATTTAACTCCCTGAATTCCTCCAGGGGAGATTGGTGTGCCATGAAAACAGAGTGTTTTCCAAGAAAAAAAAAAGGATATATAAAATAAAAATATTTATATTTGATATTATATTTTGAAAAGCCAATTGCTGACTGTGTTTTAGCATAACCAAGAGAAAAATCAGAGCAAAAATTTCATTTCTGCTCTGTCCTGTATTTTTTTCATCCATGAGGTAAGAGGTAATTATTAAATTATTGAAGCTAAATGTGAATTAATTTGGGAAAAATCCGCAAAAATCTTAATTAAGAAAAGACAATCAACATCATATCGTAGAAACCCCCTCTTTAAAAGCTCACCAGAGCCTGAATAAATAAAAACTGAATAAACGATTTAGTTTGGGGAAATATTCATGGAATTCCAGGACGGTTTGGGTTCAAAGGGATTTTAAATCTCATCCCATTCCCATGGGCAGGGACACCTCCCACTATCCCAGGTTCCTCCAAGCCTTTCCAACCTGGCTTTAAGGAACTATTTTTAATTTGGAGGCAAAATCCAGCAAAACAAAGGAATCTGTGTTATAAATTGCAGAGTGCACTAGGAGAACACTGAATTTTGGGATCTCCCAAGACATTGCTGGGAAGGACCTTGCTATGGGGGTAAAATGGATGATTTGAAGTTCTCGCTTGGCAAAAATAAGATGGAAGAGGTGCAAAACATCAAAGATATTTTTTAAAATTATTCCTTTGGAACGCTCAAGGTGTGGATGGGGTGAGGGAGAGCAGACTGGGGGATGTGGAATGGGAATGTGCTGGGATTTGGCTGGCAGGAGAAAGAGCTGAGGACCATCTCCAGGAGATGTTGTTCCCTCTCCAGTCACGTCCAAAATCTCCATGGCTTCTCCCTGCCTTCTTTCCCACAAAATGCCCCCAAAATGCACCAAGGGATACGATGGGAATTACCAAAGGAAGAAGGAGCTCATGGAATTCTGGAGCCTCTGAGGCAAAACTGCCAGATGCAGGACAGGAAGGAGCCTGGTGGGTTGTGGTGGAGGGAAACCCCAAAGCCACAGAGGTTTTGTGCTGTTCTTTTCTGGCAATGAGGCATTTGGGGATGGGATCTGGGGTTTGGAGCAGGCAGGGATGAGACTGGCACAGGTCTGGAGGTCACTGTGGTGACATGTGGATGGTGGCCAGTGGGAACGGCCGTTCCCTGAGGAAAAGACTCATTTGGATCATGGAAAAACTTGAATCATGGCCTTATTTTTTTTAAAAAAACCCTCAACATTTGCTTTCTTTTCTTTTTTTTTCTGGGCAAGATCTGAGTGGATACGGGAGCAGCCTGCGGTGACACAGAGTCCATCAGCACCAGCAGGAGAGGGAAATTGCCATGTATTGTCAGAAAAGCAGGAAAACGCCTGGAAAAGGACATCATTTCAAAGGGAAAGAGGAAAGAGGGAAGGCAGAAAACTGAAAACAAGAAAAAGGAGCTGAAGATTCCTCAAACAACAGCATCAACCTGGTGAAAATGCTGATATGCCAGGCCCAGAGTGAGGAAGTTCCCTGGTTAGGAGGCTAGAAAAGTTACAGATTCCATAAAATCCAACATGGATTAATTCCCTGGCTTGGCTGTGTGCCTGGTACTCACTTTTATTCCCAGTTATTCCCCAGGCAATCCCTTCCCTTCCCAGCTCCCACGAAGAGTGGGTGACATTATGTAAGTGACATTTGCCTGGGCACAGGTGAGGCTGCTCCATGGCCCTGCATCCCCATCCCAAAATTCCCCAGCACATCCAGGGGCTCAGCTGGACCCCACAGCACACATGGAACACCCTCCAGACACTCCAAGGAAATGCTGGGGCACAGGGAAACACTGAAAATTGGAATATTTAAAGTGAAACTGGAGCTGGCTTTGGCGTGTGGTTTGTGTTGAGGGGGTGCTCACACTCAAACACTCTTGGAGCCTTTACAGAGCCATTTTCTCAATTCCTACATTTATTTCTTTCTTATCTAAGCTGAAAACAGTTCCAAATCACCTGACATTATCAAGTCCTAAACACTGAGCTGAAAACCTTCCCTCTTTTTTTTTTCCATTCAGAGGGATCTCACCTCCTTCACAAGTGGATCCAAGTTCCATCTCCAAATGAAACCTCTGAATTCTTTTTTTTTCCCCCCAAACAACCCAGATGCTGAGTCTGGTCCCATCGTGCTCCCCTAATTCCCAGCTGGACCATCTTTCCCTCATTTCCCTGGACAGGCTGCTGGGATCAGATGAGCTCCACGACAGATGTTCCAGGGAATTAATGTCAATAACCCCAAACACCGGTGACTCCAAGCAATTAAAATCCCCAAGAACACTCTGGAGCTGCTACCAGCTCGTAACCAGCTTGAGGTTGTTATTACTGCTTGGATTTAAATTAAAAACAAAAAAACAAAACAAAACAAAACAAAAAGCAGGAACAAGTTAAGATTCCAGAATTCTAAAGGAATGGCAAAGGAATGGACACACGGCTGTGTGAGGAGGGATTAAAAAATTCACATTACTCCCAAGTTTTCTGGTTCAGTTCCCACACTCAGCTGGGATATTTGGGGATTTAAAAGGTGGATCCTGCAAGGCACATCCAGAGGAAATTTAGGAAATGAACCGGTAAGACCCTCACGGATTTCCCTGGATTTTATTTTACTTTTTGATGGCTGTTTATGGTTTAAGCAGGATAACTGACCCTCAGAGGCAGCCCCAATCAGCTGTAATGGCACCCAAATCGACTGTTTTGGGTTGGAGATTTGTGGGGCTGGGGAAAGAAGCCTCTCAGTCAGGATTCCCTTGGGAAAAAAAAGGTGGAAAGGAGGGAGATTTGTAGCCAGCAAAAACTGTCTCAAAGCCTTTTTCCAGGATTTAGCTCTGAGAGTGCCCTGAGCAGAGTGAGTGAAGGAAAACAACCTGTCCTGAAGGCTCTGAGATGAATTCCTGGGCTCTGAGATGAATTGATGGGCTCTGAAATGAACTGATGGGCTCCGAAATGTGTTCTGAGATGAATTCATGGGCTCAGCAATGAGTCCTGGAATGAATTCATGGGTCCTGAAATGAATTGGTGGGCTGTGAAATGAACCCCTGGGTTCTGAGATGAATTCGTGGGCTCTGAAATGAATTCATGGGTCCTGAAAAGAAATGATGGACTCTGAAATGATTTCCCGGGTTCTGAAACGTGTTCCAAGATGAATTCATGGGCTCTCTCATGAATTCATGAGCTCTGAAATGATTCCATCGGTTCTGAAATGAACTAACGGGCTACGAAATAAATCCTCAGCTCACGAAATGAATTCCCGGGCTCTGCAACGAATTCCTGGGCTCTGCAACGAAATCCCGGGCTCTCCCACACAAGCACAGCGCGCCTGGGAAAGTTGCCGGCTGCTGCCTTTGTTCCCGGGAATAAAGGGCTGGATTTCTCCGGGAGAACACGACAGCGATCGAGGCCCCGCGTTTAACATCCCCCGGCCGCTTTTCTGCTCCGTTCTCCTCCGGGAGAACCCAGGGACGACCCGCGCTCCTTTCTCCCCACTTCAAACCACAGCTCCGCTGGTTTTAAACCCGCTTTAAACCCGCTTTAAACCCGCTTTAAACCCGCTTTAAACCCGGCACGGCTTACCATGTGTGTGCCACGGTGAAGCGACGGCGCTGGCGGATGCTTTTATTCACCAGCAACTTTCTGAAAAAGCAGGGAGAGTTCCTGGGCGAGCTGCGAGGGGAAATCTTTGGCGACGTGGGTCTGTTCCCGGGCAGCTTGGGCAGCTCCAGCTCCAGGTGCATCTGCTCCTTGAAAGTCCTGATGTAAACCTCGGCCTCGGCAGTGGCCACTTCCCGGGAAGGCTCCCTGGCCGTCATCGCTGCGGCGCCGGGCGAGCTGCGAGCGCTCAGGGGTGGCCACGGGCGAGCATCCCCCGAGCCCCGGCGCTGGGAAGGCGGAGCTGCCCCCCGCTCATTCACCGAATCCCGCCCGGAGCAGCATCCACGGCAGGAGGATCCGGCAGCGCTGCCACAAAGCCCCGGCTCTGCCCGCTTGTTTTAATTTTTTTTTTTCCTGGGGAGGATGCTCCCGGTGCGTTGTTGTGGCCGCTCATGAAAAATTCATCAGCCTCTGCTCCAGCATCCCGCCCTCCCCGAGCGGGGAAAGCGCCGGGATTTCAGGGATGGGCTCCGGGAATCCCGCAGCCCCGCTCGGCTCGGGGCTGCCGGCCGATGCTTTCATTCAGAATTAGTTTTGCCCGCACCGCCGTGGCTCCACCCAAGCCGCGCTCATTGGCTCGGGGTGATTTTGACAACCGGACTCTGTCCTGCCCTCCTGGCATTCCCAGGAAATTTTAAGGACCTGTCCAACGTCCCGATATTGCTGCCCGGCTCTGGGAGGGATGGGGGAGCACTGAGAGCAGAGATGAAGGCTAAAAGGGAACAAAAACAAACAAAGGCAAGGAATTCCGTTCTGCGGGAACAAAGCACGCAGGAATTCCCGCTCCGTGGAAAGGCTCCCACCGTCCTGGGATGCGGAGCCAAAAAAAACCCCTCTGCCAAATCAAAGCATGGGGGAGCTGGCAGCTCCCTCCGAAGTTAATTCCTATAATTTTTAGAGGAAAAAAAAAAATCAGGAATTTTACCTCTGGATATAAAGAGCATGAAAGCCAAGTCCTACTTTCCCAGGGATAAAAAGCAATGTTCAGGTAAGGAAGTTAAAGACAAGGAGCTGAGTGTAAGAGCACAATAAATCCCCGAGGGAGGGGCGTGGTTTTTTTTAAACTGGTCAAAACCAGGTGACCAAAAACGCAAATGCAAGAAATGTTTTGAAAGGAGGAGGAGTCGGGGAGAGCGGGTGAGGAAAAGTGCTCTGGTTGCACAGTGCAGGCATCAATGACACGGCAAATCCCTGCCCATTCCAGCGGCTTTCCCATCAAACATCCCCAAACACTCGGCAGGACACCAGCGTGCCCCTCTCAGCTTCCAGCAAAGCCTTTTCCTAGAGAATTTCCCTTCAGAGGAGCTCCCAGAAATCCCACCCAACTGCCCTGTGCCCTACTCGCAGTTACTAAAAACTGAAATAAACCAAAATATCTGCCCAAGCCTGGTTTAAGGGCACTGGAGCTGCAGTGGGATTGAATCCTGAGAGGTTCAGGCAGCAGCAGAATGGGAATATTGGATGGAATTTTGGAATTCTGACGTGGTAGGCTGGGATCTGTTCCTGCACTGACAGGCAGGGAGAAAGAAACGGGAGCCTGGGAGCTGAAGGGGGAATCAAATCCACACAAATGCTTCAGAGCTGGAATTCCCAAGAGAAATAAAATCTGGGATTCCAAACATAAATAAAAAATAGAATTCCCAACAGAAACAACAAAAAAAATGGAATTCCTAACAGAAACAAAAATGGAATTCTTAACAGAAATAAAAAACGGAATTCCCAACAGAAACAACAAATAGAATTCCCAACAGAAATAAAAAATGGAACTCCAAACAGAAATAAAGATGAACTTTCCAACTCTGATGGGGTATTGGAGGGGGTTTGTGAGGAAACATCTGGTATTGCAGAAATTTCCATGCCTTTTCCTAAAGCTTTTCAAAGGGCAAGGAGAACAGAGGGGAATCACATTCGCAAAGCAATAAAACCATTTTCCAGTGTGCCCATTAAGGGAGTGCTTCCCATCACTTGGCCATCCATAAATTAGTGATCACCTGGCAGCCCCAGAGCCTGGACCAGCTCCTGGAGAAATTCCAGGAGCTGCTGAGGAGGGAGAGGAGCCTGGGGGAGGAAGAAAGGCTCCATTCCCTTGGGAAAGCAGAAAGAGAGGGAGCACAAAGTGCCACCCCTCCAGGGAGCTGGAATGCAGCAGCTTCTCCAAGCTGAGGTTGTTTGGAGCACTTGATCCTGAGCACAGGAGATTTATCCAACACCTTCCAGCTCCTGGTGGCACTAGATCCACACTTCCCTGACAAAAATTCCCTGGGAAAGGTCCTAGCACAGTCCCAGCTCCCAGGCCCGATGATTCTGGTGTTCCACACACACAGGAGCCTGCAGCCAACATCTCCAAACTCTCCATGGATTTATAGCTTGGAATTCTGGCCAGACACGCTGCTTCACTCCAGGATGAGCCAAGAGGAGGTGAGAACCAGACACTGGAGCTAACTGGCAGGAAAGCTGGGATCTGAAACTCCTGGCAGGAATTCCCTGTGTTTGCAGGGAATAGAGAAGACCCAGGGCATCAGAGCTTCAGGGGGGTTCATGGGATCCTGGAATGCTTTGGGTGGGAAGGGAACTGAAATCCCACCCAGTGCCACCCCTGCCATGGCAGGGACATCTTCCAGGCTGCTCCAAATCCTGTCCAGCCTGGCCAGGGATCCACAGCTGCTCTGGGAATTCTATTCCAGCTCCTCCCCACCCTCCCAGTCAGGAATTTCTTCCCAATCTCCCACCCATCCCTGCCCTGGGCAGTGGGAGCCATTCCCTGTGTCCTGTCCCTCCATCCCTTGTCCCCAGCCCCTCTCCAGCTCTCCTGGAGCCCCTTCAGGCCCTGCCAGGGGCTCTGAGCTCTCCCTGGAGCTTCTCCTCTCCAGCTGAGCACCCCCAGCTCTCCCAGCCTGGCTCCAGAGGGGCTCCAGCCCTGCAGCACCTCCGGGGCCTCCTCTGGGCTCCCTCCAGCAGCTCCAGGTCCCTCCTGCTGTTGGACCCCAGGGCTGGGGCAGCTCTGCAGGTGGGGCCTCACCTGAGAGGGGCAGAATCCAGCCCAGTCTCACCCAGCATCACTCCCAATGCTCCCAGGGCTCTTTTCCATCTGCTCATCCCAAGCCTGGATTGACCCTGGGAGTGCAGGGCCAGGCTTACAAATGGAAAGGATTCCCAGACAAACCCCTGAACACCCCAGGAACACCCCGGACTGCACTGCTGGGATCCATCACCAGGGATTATTGTCTGCAGCCCAAGATAACAATTCCATTAGAAAAAGGCATCAGGAATTGTTGAGGAGGCGGAAAAGACGATTGAAGGGAAGTGCCTGGCAGGAAAATGAGACCACTTGGAAGAAAAAAGGTCAATTAAGGAAACTTTCAGAAGTTTAAGTGCATTTGGGTGAGATTCCATCCCCGCTTCCCAACTCACTGAAGAGTCTGGAAGTGCTGGAAGTTTTAATACATTCCATGAAAAATAACTGATAGGGTGGGAAACAACATTTGCAAGCCTGCAACT
Organism: Rhadina sibilatrix; assembly: GCA_013400275.1. Lineage (NCBI taxonomy): Eukaryota > Metazoa > Chordata > Aves > Passeriformes > Phylloscopidae > Rhadina > Rhadina sibilatrix. Next base: position 21,933 of record VWYO01025622.1, read on the forward strand.
CATCAGAAGCTGATCTTGAGTGTGCTGAGAGCAATTGCTAAGCAACAAGAACACATTTTTTTTTTTTTTTCCTTTAGCAGCACCATTATTTACCTGTTCCCAAGTCCTGACAGCCAGGATGGAGTAAAACACCAGGGAAAAGGGAATTGTGCAGTGTCCTGCACGCTCCAGGGGCAAAGGAAAAGCTTTTAGTTGATTTTTTTTTTTTCACTGCACTTCCAGCCAGGGGCAGAGTAATTGGAAAATTCTTCCTCAGAGCACATTTAGATAAAAAACCAGTCAGGAATTCCCCTCTCTTGCTGCAGTCACTGCTCCATCCATCCCAAGGGCATCCCAAAAAGATTCCAGCAACCCCACAGCAAATTAATTAGAGAAATTATTTCAAGGGATTGTGCTTTGCTGGTGCTACTTGGGCTTCTTTTTCCAAGCAGGGAAACCCAGGGGGAGAACATATTTTTAATCAAGTGCAAAGTCTCCTTTCCAGAAATCCTGGCTGATGGAATTACCTCTTTCACAAGCAAAAAAAAAATAAAATCTCTACTAAACTTCCAAATGATCTGAAAATTAAGATTATTCTTTATAAAATATAAAGCACAGATTCTCTCTGTGTGTTTTCATTGCTGTTCAGTAATTTGTTATTTAATCCATGGAATATCCAAGTGCTCCTGGAGCAGCAGGGGCTTCATTAGTTCTGGAATTACTTGGGAAGTCCCTCACACACAGCAGGGTTTCCTTGGCTTAAATCAGGCCCAGGATTGGAAATGTCAGGAGAAATGGACAATTCCAGAACATTTGTTAAAGCTGAGGATGCACAAGGGAAGGATTCAAACCCTTAAAATCCTTTTTAGACTAAAATTAGACCACATTTGATGGAGAAAAAAACCCCATTATTGGGCCGGGACATGATGGAATTTCACAGCACTGTCCCTGCTTAATGTGGATTTCAGCCAAATGGGTCGGGAAAGGATCCCTGATGGATTTCCAGGAGAGAAATTCCAGGAGCCAACCAGCCAGCTCCATTAGCTCTGGCAGAGATGAACATGAGCCTGAAGGGGAGGCAGGGAAATCAGCCACAGCACATTCCCAGTAGGAAACAAAAGGAAAAGAGGAATGTCTGGGTTTGGGAAGGGGGTGGGCAAACGAGATTTGGAGGAAAAGCAGACCGAGCTAAGGCAGGAAAAAAAAAAACCCATAAAACAACAACTTTCTCTTAGACTAAACCAACACAGCGACTGAAGAGAAAAANTGTATGAAACAAAAAAGAGAAAAAAAAAAAAAAAAAAAAAAAAAAAAAAGGGAACGAGAAGGAAAGAGAGAGAGTGGAGAACACGGGAATTGTCATTTGTACTGGAAAATAACTCGGTTACAGAGCCAGCAGCAGAGCAGGGAAGAACAAATCTGCGGTGGAAATGTCACAGGAGTGACAGGGATGTGATCCTCAGCTCAGCCCCTGAGGCAGCAGCTGCAGCTGCCAGGATGAGCCAGCACCAGGGATAAATCAGAGCAGGAGACAGGCAGAGATGAAGGAAAAAGGATCAAAGAGGGAAATGTCTGGAGCGAGACAAGGAAAACATCAAGGAGCTGGAAGCTTGAGAAGGGAAGCAGGCAGGAAAAGAGATGCCAGGGAATGGGCTGCTTGAATGTGGAACTGGAAGTGGATTAAAATGTCAGGCAAGGCTTGGGCTGTGAGGAAAGGGGAGGAGAAGGTGGAAAGGAGAGCTGGGAGCAGCACGGGGAAAAGCTGGAAAGGATTCCCAGGAAATGCAAAGCTGTAGGGAAGGATGTGTTTGTGGCACAGAAGTGGAACCTTTGCAGTGATGGAGCAGCTCTGGAGACACAACAGGAGCAGAGAAAAAGGGGGGAAAAAAAAGGAGAGGAGCAGGGAAGGGACTGACATGAGAGGAAATGATACAAAATAGAATTAATTTTTCCCTTATTTCCCTTCCATCACATCCCAGAGACGCCCTGTGTCCATCCCATTGGTGACTGCCACTAATTCCATCAGGGATAGACCAGTCCTAGTTAATTCCACCCCATCCTAGTCCCAGTTTTACTTTAGCTCCCTCAGAGTAGCAGCAAATCTGCTGCTAGGCTCGACTTAACCACCCCACTGGCTCGACTTAACCATCCCACCCACTTCTGGGGAGGTTCAAATGGTGATTTCACCTGAAAAACAGGAATTCACCACTGGAATTGGAGCTGCACTGGCTCAGCCTCACCCCCTCTGCAAGGCAGGAAAGCAAAGCCCCCCTTCCAGAACACCCAGCAGAACTCCAGGGTTCAACAGCAATAAAAAGGGAACAGCAAAGAAATATTTGGGAGCATCATCCCTTAATCTGGGAAAAGATGTTGATGACATTTCCCAGGGATCATGGGGATGTCCCTGGACCCCTGGAAGTGTCCAAGGCTGGGTTGGATGGGGCTTGGAGCAGTCTGGGATAGTGGGAGGTGTCCCTGCTCATGGCATGAGGTGACAAGATCCTTAAAATCCCTTCCAACCCAAACCAGTCTGGAATTCCCTATAAGAAAAAAAATAAATCTCCAACCTTCCCTTAATCATCTCTTTTTAACAGAAGGCTGAACAAATCCCAGGAAAAATCTTTCCAGCCCAAAAGCTGAAGGTTTCATGGTGATCAGCTGGTCAATTTTTAAGGAAACAACAAAAAAAAATAATCCCCCCAAAACCACCTGCCTTTGCATCTGCTGCCTCACAGGCTGAGCTTCCAAAAGATGGCTCCACCACAGAAAACTGGAAATTACATGTTTGAGGATTTTCCTTCTCCTTCCCTGAACGCTTCCTGCTGCATGAGAAACAGGAATCCATCCCTAATTACAGGTTTGCATGACAAATTCCCCACGTTTGAGAGGCAAAAAAAAATAAATTAATAACAAGCCACTGTTATTTAGATTCCTGTCGGGAGATAAGGTTGGTTTATATTTAATGGTTGAAAATTATCCACTCTGGATCTCCATTCCCACAGATTTAAGGGCCCCTGGAATTTCTGGGAAGGGAATTTTTGGTCGGGAAGCCAATGAAAAACTGAACAAAAGCAACCAAAAACTGAACAAAAGCAATGAAAAACTGAACAAAATGAACCAAAAACTGAACAAAACCAACTAAAAACTGAACAAAAT
>VWYO01025622.1:25149-39221 GCA_013400275.1 Rhadina sibilatrix
AACCTAATCAAAAGGAACCAAAAACTGAACAAAGCCAACCAAAAACTGAACTAAACCGACCAAAAACTGAACAAAATCGATCAAAAACTGAACAAAACCGACCAAAAACTGAATTAAGCCAACCAAAAACTGAACAAAACCAACCAAAAACTGAATTAAACCAACCAAAAACTGAACAAAACCAACCAAAAACTGAACAAAACCGACCAAGAACTGAACTAAACCGACCAAGAACTGAACTAAACCGACCAAGAACTGAACTAAACCGACCAAGAACTGAACTAAACCAACCAAAAACTGAACTAACCCAAAAGTTTGGCTGTATTTAAACACCCAGAATCACAAAAAGGCCAAGGCCCAGAATAATTTCCAGCTCAGTCCCCCAATAAAACCCCAATTCCATCGTTAGGAAATATTCCCTGGGAGTCTGGAGAAGCTGAATTAATCCCCGACGTCAGGCAGGCCCAGCTCCTGTTTGAGCTGAGCTTTACAAGGCCTCCCCTGGCACAGGAGAATTCTTTGCACTCACAACACCCATGAAGGGTTTGGCACTAAAAGCAAACCTGGTGCCTTTCCCTTCCCTTTTGTCCTAAACTGGATTTGGAACAGTTTGGTGTTTTTTTTCTGTGTTAAATCCCCCACAAAACACGATTTAGCTGCCAAAAAATACAATTTCATACCACGCTGTGATGCTCTTTTTTTTTTTTTTTTTTCTTACAGGTATTTCTGCTGTTCCCTCCTAGTAACTGGGAATAAATTGATATTTATAAATTCATTATAAATTTATATCATTTAGACTTTTATTATCAAATTATATAAGCCACCAGGGCGTGATGTAAGGAGGGAATTTGCTTAGCAACTTGGGATTGTGCCTGGTTTATTCCCAGAGAACAGTGAAATGCCTTCTATATATCCAGAGTGAGTAATCCCATATGTCAGAGCAATCTGTATTAATTGTGATTATTTCCTCATTTCACAGCTATAGATTACAAATTAATAGCAGGAAATATTTGTAATGTATTACCAAAAAAAAATTCAATTTATTCCTCACAGGCAGAGACCTCCAGGATGACTCCAGAGAAAGGAGAAGCTGAAAATTTTGTATATCCTGATGAGAAAAGGCTTTGTGTTAATAGAGAGATGGAGCAAGGAAAATTCCTTCATGGAAAGCGTTTTCCAGCCCAGGGCAGTGGTGGAATCTCCATTCCTGGAGGGATTTAAAAGCTGTGTGCATGTGACACTTGGATGGACTTGATGACCTCAGAAGCTTTTCCAACCTAAACAATCCCACGATTTTTTAATACAACAACAAATACCAAAAAAACAAACAACCAAATATTGCTCTGTAGTTGGTAGTCCCAAATAATCCCATGGATCTAATCCAGGCACCCACTTTGCCTGGCCATTTTTGCATCCTGCCATGGATTCCCATGAAAAACTGCCCCAAAAAAGGGACAAAAAGGAATCCTGGAGCACCCTCCTCCTCCTTGCCACAAAAGGATTGGAATCATCTTCATGAGCCAACAAATTTCTCTAATAATATTGGTCCCACAACAGCTAAGGAACAGAAAATTCCACCATTAATCCAAAGTTTTTGTATTTCCCTCCTGCTTTTCCAGGCTTTTAGTTGATTTACAGGTTATAATTCCAGTTTTATTCCAGTTATTTTGATTTCCTTTGTGTCTCAGATCATCTCCCCCTCGGATTAACCAGAATCAGGTTTATAAGGTGGATTTTTTTTTTCCAGCTATCTTTCCCTAAGGAATTACAGAGCAAAATCCACAACATCCCCCGTTCAACAACTCCAGCTTTGCCAGTGCCTCGTGTTTTGGAGCTGGGAAAGAGCAGGATTTTCTCCCTTGTCAGAATTCCCAGAAAGCTTTGTCCATTCTGGTTTAATTAAAGGAATAAATCCACAGCCAAAAAAATCCTCGAGAGCAGCTCGGTGCCACTGCCAATAAAAACAGGGTCAGCGAGGAGGTGGCTGTGGGCCTGGCCAAGTAAATCAAACATTCCATGATTTTTTTTAAGGGATAAAAAGTCTCCAGCGCTGGGTAAAAAGCTTCTGGAGCTGCAGTGGCTGCATTCCCAATCCTCTGCTTCATTCCAGTGACATTCCCAATGTTGTCCAGGCCTCTGCTCCAAATATTCCAGCAGGGAATTGCCACAAGGAGTGAATCTGGAAATATTCCAGATGTAGGCACTGGAAACACATCAGGAAAGGTCCAAAGGCATCGGAGCCCCCCAGGGTCAGGTGGAGATGGACGGTGAGGAATTTGGGAAACTGAGGGAGCAACTCGGCCACAAGTGTTTGAAAATGGGAGACAGAGGTGGAGTTTGGTGAGTTTTGCTTGGGAAATCACAAAATCATGGAATCACTGAATCATTAAGGTTGGAAAGGAACTTTAGGATCAGCAAGTCAGCCAGCATCACCTCCATGTCCACCACTGACCACGTCCTCAGGTGTTACCAACCAAAAACTGAACTAAACCAACCAAAAACTGAATGGAAATAACCAAAAACTGGACAAAACCAACCAAAAACTGAACTAAAATAACCAAAAACTCAACAAAACCAATGAAAAACTGAACAAACCCAACCAAATCCTGAAGAAAACCAAATCCTGAACAAAAGGAACCAGAAACTGAACAAAAGGAACAAAAACCTGAACAAAATGAATCAAAATCTGAACAAAGGGAACCAAAAACTGGACGAAAGGAACCAGAAACTGAACAAAAGCAACCAAAAATCGGAACAAAACAACCAAAAACCATACAAAACCAATCAAATTCTGAACAAAAACAGTGAAAAACCGAACAAAAGCAACCAAATCCTGAACAAAATGAACCAAAACCTGAACAAAAGGAACCAAAAACTGGTCAAAACCAATCAAAAACTGAACAAAAGCAACCCAAACCTAAACAAAACCAATCAAATTCTGAACAAGAACAACGAAAAACTGAACAAAAGAAACCAAATCCTGAACAAAATGAACCAAAACCTGAACAAAGGGAACCAAAAACCGAACAAAATGAACCAAAACCTGAACAAAATTAACCAAAACCTGAACAAAGGGAACCAAAAACTGGACAAAAGGAACCAGAAGCTGAACAAAATCAACCAAATCCTGAACAAAAGCAACCAAAAATCGGAACAAAACAACCAAAAACTGAACAAAACCAATCAAATCCTGGAAAAGAGCAATCCAATCCTGGAATGATGGAAGAGTTTGGGTTGGGAGGGCCATAAAAGCTCAGCTCACTCCAAATCCCCAGCCCCGGACACTCCGGGGGTGAATGTGCTGGGTCAGCCGAGCTCCAGCAGGTTCTGCAGGTAAAAACAACCTGGGTTTGCCCTTTCCTTGGAGATGAGTTATGGTTAGTCAGAAAATCCTGTCAACCTCCTGTCTGATTCAGCTTTTCCATCAACTGTGTTTCCATAATTTTCATTTATTTTCTCTTCCAGCGAGGGTGAAGTTTGAAGGAAATATTTCAGAAGCTTCGTTGTCTTCTGCTGATTAACAGTGACTCATTTCTCCCCCTTCCACACACACATCCCAAGCTGTCTTTTTTGCACTCAGCATTGAGGTGTATAATTAAAATTGAATCATTAAAAGCCTTTTTTTTTTTTTTTGTATGTGTGTGTGTGTGTGCTTCTGTTCTCAACCACTTTTATCTCCAGGCAAAACCGTGCAGCTCCAAACTTACAGGCTCATCCTTAATAAAATTATTGGGATCACCTTGCAATTCACACAAAAAGGGGATGGTATTGGGAGTATTTCGAGTAAAATTCAATGAATTCAATAAAGGGAATGAAAAGATTAGGTGGCAACGACAAAATAAGAAGTTGTGGACAAAAAGCGATTTTTGAAATAACCGTAATTTTAATTCCTGACCTATGATTAATCCATCTTAAAATTCCCCTGGGTAACTACACCTCGTATTAATCACAGTTCTTTTATTTAGACCTCCAAGGAAACATAAAAATCAAGGTTTTTTTGAAGCTGCAAGAGCTTCAGAAACTGATGGCACCAGCCAAAATCTAACTATAGGCAGACAAAACAACTTCTCTGGGTATTTTTAGCTGAGAAATCACAGCAGAGCCAAGTCAGAGAGAGCAAAATCACCTTCATTTCCCGTTTTTGGGGGGATAGGTTGGCATTTGGAATGGCACAGCAGAGTGACCTTGGGATATTTGGCTTGCTCACTTTTTTTTTTTTTGGATATAAAGGATTTTGGGGGTTTATTTTGATAGAAGATCTCCCGGATTTGGGGTGGGATGTCAGATGTGACCCCTCAAACCCCTGAGTGCCACACACCTTGTTCTGGGTGGCACAGAGCACATGGGAATAACCCCATCCCAACCAAGGGTATTCCCTGTGGGAACACTACAAAATATTGGGAATAAGCCCATCCCAACCAAGGGTATTCCCTGAGGGGACACTACAAAATATTGGGAATAACTCCATCCCAACCAAGGATATTCCCTGTGGGAACACTACAAAATATTGGGAATAACCCCATCCCAACCCTGCCAGGAATGTGGGATATTCCCTGTGGGAACTTGGGAATAAGCCAATCCCAACCAAGGATATTCCCTGTGGGAACACTACAAAATATTGGGAATAAACCCATTCCAACCAAGGATATTCCCTGTGGGAACACTACAAAATATTGGGAATAACCCCATCCCAACCAAGGATATCCCCTGTGGGAACACTACAAAGTATTGGGAATAAGCCCATCCCAACCCTACCAGGAGATGGGATCTTCACTGTGGGAACTCTTGGGAAAACCCCATCCCAACCCCACCAGGAAAGTGGGATATTCCCTGTGGAAACACTTCACAACGTGAGGAAACAGCAGATTTTATGGAAATCATTTCCCTAAAATTCTCCATGGCCATTTCCTCCTCCAGGTCTCTGTGAGGAGTTAAAATGGTGGCAATGAGACCAATAAATCCAAGGAATTTCCTCTTCCCACACCAAATCAGGCCCCTGCTTCCCACTTGGGGGATTTCAAATGGATTTAAGCTCTGATTTTTATGATCCACCTGCAGACAACCCAGGGGCTCTCATCTCCCAACAACATTCCCAGCTTTTCTCACTTTTTTGAGAGATCTCAGCTCTCCAAGATCCCACCAAATCCCGAGTTCATTCCCAGGAAAAGCCCTTAAACAGACCAGGAAATCAAAATCCCAGAGCAGAAAATCCTTCCTGGCCATTCCAAGATTTCTCCAAGACGTCTGTGATGTCGTTGGGAAACTTTGGAAAAATCCCAGGAGTTCTGAGTTTTCAGGATGAAGTTTCCACAGACATTTCTCAGAAGCAGCAAGGAATAATTAAAACCTCTTTTCCCTGCAGATTATGGGATGTTCTGAGGAACATCACTGACCTCCTTTTCCAAGGTAAGGAAATGCCCCCTGGAAATGTGGAGCAGGCTTTTGAAATCCAGGAAGGATGTTCAATCAGAATAATTGATCCTGCTCATTAGCCCAAAAACTGATGGGATTTATGGAAATCGTCCAGATTTTGAACTAGGTGATGTCCATCCTGCGATTGAAATAATTTTAATTATCAGGATAAGAATGAAAACCCTGTTTTTAAGTATTTTTTTCCTTCAGGTTTTTTATTTTTCACACCACATGGGAAGCCAGCTCTTTTTTTTTTTCTTTTTCCCTATTCCAAGCCTGTGGCAAAAATTCCTTCAGTTCTTTTCTCTTGGAATGCAAAATCATCTAAGAAATAAAACTGCTGTTTCTCAGGGTATTATCACAAGGTCTGGAACAGCATTGAAAAAACAAAAGAAAATTTAAAAAAACCAAAACGACACATTTCTCCCAAACATTGTCTCCTTCTGAATTTCTGGGATTCATCCTACAGTTCCTGTGAAATCTTCCCAAATATTTCCTTTCATCCATGGGATATGGGAGGAGCACGGGCTCGGTTTCCCAGCCTGATTCCAGCTTTGTTATCCTTAATTCTCCATGCAAATCTCATCCCCTTTATCGTCCTAACTTTCCTTATCTACCCCTCAATTAATCCCCACTTATCTATCCCTCGACTAATTCCCATTTGATCAATCCCCTAATTAATTCCCATTTGATCAATCACTCAATTAATTCCCAACAGCTTCCCAGGGAGGATGAGCCAGCTCTGGCTGAAGCCAGAATTCCCCAAGAAGGTTTGGAGTAACTCAGTGCCCAAAATGATCCCGAATTTCGAGTTGATTGAGGGTTTTTTTGTTTTTTTTTCACGCTGGTTTTAATTTGCTGCCCACCACCACCATCTGGAGAACAACGTGGGTACTACAGGAGTAAAGACTTGAGTAGATTTATCCCAATTCCACCAAGGTTTCCAGGTGGATGTGGGCATAGGATCGATCCTTTCATATTTTCCTTACAGATTTGCACCTTTAGGCTCCACGATGAAATGATTCCAGGAGAAAGAAGCCATAAAAGAGGGATAATAAGGCAGCAAATCTATATTTCAATATTTATTGCCATATCCTAAATATTTACCGGCCTCTCTAATCCCTAAAAAAGTGCATTCCAATTATTTAATATTAAACCAAATCAACTCTTGGTGGAATTGTTAAAGCCTTGATTTCCTCACGCTTTAGGATTCACCATAAACCCCGTTTTTGCTTCAACCTCAAAATTTGCTGCAAACCCTTCAAAACATCCAAATATTCCCCCCAAACCTGAGAGAAACGTGGAGAAACAGTGGGAATGAGCAGCCTGCTGCCAAATGTAACCCAGGAGATGCTAAGGAGTGAAAAGAAAAAAAAAAATTGGGAAAAGAACTCTTTTGGATGCTCCAAGTGTAGCTACAAATTTATTCTTCACACCCTCACTCTTCCCTCCTGCCTGGATTTCTTATCACAAAGCTGGAGTCAGAAAATATGGAGCAGCATTGGGGAAACATTTGAACAACTTGGATGAAAACAGGGACAAAAATTGTGGAAAAGCAGCTTGGAAGGCTTCTCCACTCAGACTGTCTCCTGAAGATCTCTAGCCCATGTCCCTCCTGCCTTGCAGGATCCATAAAAGCTGTTTGGTGGGAATATTCCCTTCCTTTCCTCCACAAAATATAAATACATCACAATTGGTTTGGAATTAGTGCTTTGGGATCAGCCTCCCTCGGGTTTTTTTTGGATGTTTCTGTCTCCAGAAGCACCTTCCTTGTTTTATCCACTACTTTTTTCCCCTTCAAATCTTTGATTAATTTGGGTTTTGGATCACTAATAAGCGCTGAGCTTGCAGCTCTGTTGGATTTCTATCCCAAATCCATGCTTATCATCCTTATCATTCCATGATTCCATAGCTGTGCTCCCTGAGAGGGTGGGAGGAATTCCATAGGGAAGAACTGCCTGGAATGGGGTAGAGCTCAGTGCTCACCTGGTCCAGAACCCCTCAATGCCTAAAACTTCAACAAAAAATGGGAATGTTGAGCCCAGTTTTTGTAGGATCAACTGATATAAGTGGTCAGGGAGGTGAGGATTAGGACTGACACGAAAAATGGGAATGTTGAGCCCAGTTTTTGTAGGATCAGCTGATATAAGTGGTCAGGGAGGTGAGGATTAGGACTGACATGAAAAATGGGAATGTTGAGCCCAGTTTTTGTAGGATCAGCTGGTGTAAGGGGTCAGGGAGGTGAGGATTAGGACTGACATGAAAAATGGGAATGTTCAGCCCAGTTTCCCAGTTTTTGTAGGATCAGCTGGTGTAAGGGGTCAGGGAGGTGAGGAGGATGCAGAAAGAGGAGCTGGGACAGCGCTGCATCCCAGTCACACCAGCAACTCCCAGTTCCTCTGGAAAACCGGGAATTTTAGGGCGCTACAGAAACAGCAACAACCTGAGCAGCGCTGTCAGGTTCCCTGGGACCGGCACACACCGTTCCAGGAAAATCCACATCCACGGATTCTGCTGGGCTGGGAGAGAGGCGCAGCGATGCCCTCTTGTGTTCCAAGGGATAAATCCATGACAAATCCACGGCAATTCCTCGCATTTCTCCCAAACCATGGACAGAGGCGCATTCCAAGCTCAGAGCGACTCCATCCTTCCAAGCCCTCCCGCTGTCAGGAGTACAAATCCCTGCCCCCACAAAAGGGAACGCTCACACAATGCCCGCAAAGGTGAACCAACCCTTTTACTGCCCAAATTCCCAATCCATCTAAAACTGAGGGAACTCATCTGGTTGCATGGATCCCAGCAATGAATCACAAAACCTGGGCAAAAGCTCCTGCAATTCCTCTCTCTCTCAGCTATTCCAGGGCAGTTTAGAAATCCTATTTTCAGCAGGAAAACTCTTTCCAAAGGAATTTTAACAAATGGATTTGGGACTGTCCTCTAGACTGTTCAAATGGAAAGTGCTGAGCTTGACAGAAAACCAGATTCCAACTTGGAATAACGATGGGAACATGAAGCAGCAAACAGAGCCAAGAGAGGAAAGTTTAGAATCTAAAACCAATCCTAAAGCCAAATGTGAGCACAGAATTGAAGGTGCAATTAATATCACCTCAGTATTCCCATGAAAAGCAGGACCCTCATCCTTCTTTTGCCATAAAATCCAGTTCCAGCCCAGGAACACTCAAGCCTTTGCCTTCCTCCTCTCCCTCTGGATGAATTCCCTTGTTTTGGCACTTGACACCAGTTCCAAATTTGGAATTCACCTTGGAGCAACCCCCTTGTAATCAGCTCTCTGATGGTTTCTTTGGGACTTACCTCAAGCTTATGGGATCCTCTACAGTTGTACAAATGCAGAGCTTAACAGAAACCCAGATTGCAGCTGGGAAGAACGATGGGAACATGACCCAGTAAATGCAGCTGAGAGCAGAGCATTTATAAACTAGAGCCTAAAACTGACTCTAAACCCAAAGATGAGAGCACAGGATTTAAGGTCAGCTCAGTACTTCTGTGACAAGCAGGACACACATTCTTATATTGCCATGAAATCCAGTTCCAGCACAGGAGAGCTCTCCTCTCCCTCTGGATGAATTCCCTTGTTTTGGCACTTCACTCCAGTTCCAACCTTGGAATTCACCTCAGAGCAACCCCCGAGTACTCTGCTCTCTGATTTTTTTTTCTTGGGGATTTATCTCTAGCTTAACTTTAGATCCCAATGGGGTTTTTTCCCAAGCCTTTTTCCTCACACAGGGATGGGAAACATCCAGAGAGTCAAAACATTTTCCTCAATCCTTTGTGGGAGAGTTCAGCACCATCCTGAGCTCGTGTGGGTGCAAAGTTAGGAACACAAATCCTCCGGCTGAGACCGGAATCAGAAGTTTGGGGAGAGGTTTTTACCAAAGTAGAATTTCAAAAAAAAATTCATAAAAATAATTTGTTTTCTAAACTTATATCCATGATGCGACAACTGATTAATCAGAGGTTGATTAATTAGATGTGTGCTTATAATAAAAAAAAGAGGGGGGAAAAGGCAGTTTGCAACCAGAAAACGAACGAGTGAATGAATCCATTACTCAAAGCAGAACTGAAGGAGACTCACCAGTCGTGGTAGGTGGTGATGGCGATGCTGGGAGGTGGCAGCAGGGGCAGGGTGGTGGGTCTGCACACGATGTCCCTGTCAGGTGTCCTGATGTCCCTGTCAGGTGTCCTGGCCCTCTCCGTCTGCCGCTGGGCCAGCGGGGGCAGCTGCAGGTTCCCCGAGCAGCACCGGCGGCCCCTCCACAGGTCAATGCCCAGAGCGTGGCTGGAGGTGCTGTAGGATTTGCTGAGCCCACATTCCAGGTACTCCAGGGAGCTCTGCAAGCAGAGAGGCTGCTGAAATTCCCAGATTCTGCCAACAAGGGATTTCCTCCATGAGAGTGAAACACGCTCAATTCTCCAGACAGAACTATCCTAGGAAATAACAACTCCACAAGTCCAGAACTAAATTCTGCAAACGAATTATTTCCTCCAAGAGAATAAACCACACTCGATTCTCCAGCCAGAACTACCCCAGGAGATAACAACACCACAACTGCAGAACTAAATTCTGCAAATGAATTATTTCCTCCATGAGGGTAAAACAATTCTCCAGCCAGAACTATCCCAGGAGATGAGAACTCCAGAACTAAATTCTGCACATGAATTATTTCCTCCATGAGGATGAGCCACACTCGATTCTCCAGCCAGAACTATCCCAGGAGATAACAACTCCACAACTCCAGAACTAAATTCTGCAAATGAATTATTTCCTCCATGAGGGTAAACTACAATTCTCCAGCCAGAATTATTTTAGGAGATGAGAACTCCACAGCTCCAGAACTAAATTCTGCAAACTAATTATTTCCTCCATGAGGGTAAAATATACTCAATTTTCCAGCTGCATCTCACAACTCCAGAACTAAATTCTACAAATTATTTCCTCCCGGAGAATAAACCACACTCGATTCTCCAGCCAGAACTATCCCAGGAGATAAGAATTCTCCAAGTCCAGAACTAAATGTTGCAAATGAATTATTTCCGCCAAGAGAATAAACCACGCTCGATTCTCCAGCCAGAACTATCCCAGGAGATAAGAATTCTCCAAGTCCAGAACTAAATGTTGCAAATGAATTATTTCCGCCAAGAGAATAAACCACGCTCGATTCTCCAGCCAGAACTATCCCAGGAGATGAGAACTCCACAATTCAAGAACTAAACTCTACAAACAAATTATTTCCTCTACAAGGATAAAATGCAATTCTCCAGCCAGAACCATCCCAGGAGATGAGAAGTCTACAACTCCACAACTAAATTCTGCAAACAAATTACTTCCACCACAAAATAATAGTAAAACACACTCAAATCTCCAGCCAGAACTATCCCACAACTCCAGAACTACATTCTGCAAACAAATTATTCCCTCCACAAGGATAAAACACAATTCTCCAGCCAGAGAGAGAGAGAGATGAGAACTGCCCAACTCCAGAACCTGGCCCAGCCTGATTGCTCTGCTTTTCATTTTACCATCACCAAGGCACTTGAGATTTCCCACCCTGGTGAGTGGTGCTTCATTACCAGAGAATCACAAAGTCCTTAAGGTCAGGAAAAACCTCCAAGGTCATTAAGCCCATGGAGCTGTGCAAAACTCAGGATGGGAGTGGGAAACAACATTGATTTATTTACTGGAGAGGTGCTCCAGGATACCCAAACCCTCCTTTTCCACTCTTCCCCTACACATTCCAAGTGCTTTCCCATTTTTTTGGGAGCCCTAGGACAAACCAGCCAGTCATTCCAAATGGAGACAATTCCCCAGGGAATGGGAACTGGAGTTTAATTCTTAGGGAATGATGAGGATTATTTGGGTAATACTGAAATAAAAAAATGCATCATCACAGCAGGTGTTGAGCTGTTGAAAGGCTGAGGTATTTACACATAAAAAAGGTGGGATGCAGAGCAAATATTCCATAAATCCCAGCAACATTCCCTGCTCCCTGCCCACACTACATGGACCAAAGACCACCAGAGCAAAACAACCCAGATAAAACTCCTCCAAACCTTTCCCAGGGCTGAGTTATTCATTTTTTTAACGTGCTGCTCTTATTTCCTGCTCCTTATCTAAAAACCCTCCAAGATTCTCCAGCAGCAATCAAAGTCAAAGCAGTTTCTATTTACCAAAGAAGACAGAAATCAACTTTTTAGCTTATTTCACAGGGTCAAAAAAAAAAGAAAAAAAAAGGAAAAGGAAAGAAAAAGAAGGCAAAATAAACCTTCAGCAGGAACTGACCTCATCTGCAGTCACTGTCATGACACTTCTGCTTTTCTTCATTCTTGAGATTCAAGTGCAGCCCAGGATAAAAAAAAATTCTGGTAAATAGAATTTCTTCAGAGGGGCAACCTGAAAGAAAAAAAAATAAATTGTTACAAGTTTCCTATTTATAAACAGATATAAATGATATAGTTCCATAATTATAATTAAATATATAGTTCATAATTATATAATTATATAAAAATATATATAAATATATAAACTAGATAGAACTAGATATTGCTTATATAGAAAAATTGCAGGCAGATGCGTGAATATGTCTAAATTATTTCGATGTAATTATAATAATTATATCATAGATATAATTACACACATAATTATATAATANGATGGTCATCAAGGCCAGGAAAAGACTTCCAGGACCATCAATTTCAACCAGCAGCACCTCCACATTCTCCACTAAATCTCAATCCACCCATTTGGGAAAAAAAAAACAAAACAAAACAAAAGGAATGAGAGTTTAAGAACATCTCCCAATTTTTGCTGAACTCCAGCAGGAAATGGGATGTGGAGGGCTGCACCAGGCTGACTGGAAGGTGATTTCTGTGAAAATCTGACCCCTCTCACACCACAAGTTCATGAATATTCATTGATTTGGCAAAGTTAAGTTAAGCTGGATACAGATGATGAGAACATCCAGCTTTTGCTCTGTGGGAGTTGCAGTTCTGAGGCTGCAACTTCAGCCATGACTAAATTACCATTAAAATCTGACTCATCCCTTCCTGTGCCTTCCCAGAAAAACCTGACACCTGGGATGAACATTTAAGGGGAGAACAAACCAGAGGAAAACTCTCCAAAGAGGCTTCCTGGGAATTTTTTCCTCAGGAGCATTCTCTCATTGATGCAGACTTTCATTACGTGTGGAGAGTTCCTCTCCAGCACTCAAAGAATCAAATTCTCCAGAATTCTCCCAAATTCTCCAGAAAAAGCTCTGTATCCCAGAGGATTGGTTGGGTCTGGGGTCAGGGAATGCTGAACAGCAGCAAAGCTCAGCATTTGTTAATAAATTGTGAAGAAAAAATCAGTGCTGCAGTTGGGTCTGAGCCATTTTCCTGGAATGTATCCCACTTGGAATTTTCTTTTCACACCAAGCTTCCACCTGAAGATTTTTGTTGTTCCAAGACCTTGTGGTTCAAAAGTGGTGGGAAAACACTCCAGCAACTCCAGAGGGATCCAGCCCAGGGTATGAATTCAAGGGTTCCCAAGAAGCAGCTGCCAGTGAGGATAAAATCCCATGGATGCACTGCTTTGCCTGATTTTCCTACACACTGGTTACAAAATAGCTGCCCAGCTCATCCAGTGTGAAATCCACTATTCAGAAATTCCTAAAGCACAGAAATTCCTAAAGCACATCCTCATCTGCAAGTTTGGGAAGGTTTGGAATGGGAGGCCCACATTCCAGCACGTGTTTTCCCACCATTTGGGCTTCTCCTCAGGCAGGATTAGAGCTCCAGGGGGATGTGAGGAGCAGATTGATCCCCTCACCCTTCAAGATCCCCCTCTCCCACAAACCACAGCCAAGGCTGGGTCAGAATCCCATTTTTCCATCCCCTGGATGAACAGCAGTTTTGGGAAGCAGAGCTGTTTATCCAGCTCCTTTCAGCCTCCAAATCCAGTTCCTCCCACTTTTCAGGGAGGCAGGACACAAACACAGAGAGAAAAAACCAAACCAAATCCCAGGAAATTCCGTAACAGTACATCCTGTAGTCCCACACCTGCTTCTTCCTCACACCCACCACATTCCTGGAGCAGGATTTGTCCTCCCAACAAAATGCTGATCCTGAAAATGCTCGGAGATAAACCCCAGGCACCTGCATGGTGAATTACTGGAGAAGCTTCTCTAAGGAAAGGGATGAAGGAGATCATCTGATCCCACAGGGAATTGCACCATTTGTGAGCTGGAATTCAAACTAGGTTCTCCTTAAAATCCAGGAGAACTTCACAGGGAGAGGCACCGACTCAGACAGGGTGACAGCCACCAAAAAAAAAGTGACAATCTCAGGTCTGGCTCTCCCAGGAGGAACAGATGGGCTCCTGCTTCACACAAAGCCATGGAATGCTTTGTGTTGGAAGGGAGATTGAAACTCATCTCATCCCACCCCTGCCATGGGCAGGGACACCTCCCACTGTCCCAGGCTGCTCCAGCTTGGCCTTGGACAATTCCAGGGATGCAGGGGCAGCCACAGCTTCTCTGGGCAATGACAAAGGAGGGAAAGGCCAGAACACTTCCAGGGTCACTTCAGCACCTCCCTGGGCAACTCATTCCGATCTCTAACCACCCTTCCAGGGAAAATCTGTTTTCCAATATCCAACCTGAACC
>VWYO01025625.1:9199-32176 GCA_013400275.1 Rhadina sibilatrix
GTTTTTTTTTTTCTTTAAATATTGCTTAGATTTACCCTGCAAAATTGTCTTTTTCTTCTGTTAGCATCATACTGCATCAAAGTATTTTAAAAGTAAACAGTTAAAATAAAATTGTTACTCTGAAGCAAATTTCTAAGCAATTATATTCAACAAGTACTATAATTTTGTGACCATTTTTTTCTGATATTTTTCACCTAGTTTTTTAATTACTTCTTCCATGCTATGATGAATAAGTTTTATAAGCAATTATGAATCTATGTCCATAAAACTCCACTTGCAAAACAATACTTTGCAAAGGAAAAAGATTATTTTTTAGAAAGGCATGTCTTAGAGGATAATTTATATAAACCAGAATGAAAATATTTACACCTAAGAAATTGTTACTGGGTTAAAATTTAAGTTAACAGCTCATGTATTTGATAACGAATACAAAAATGGTACATCTTTCACCATACAAAAGAAAGGGCACTCTGAAAAATAAGTTTACTGAAGAAACAATGTCCATGCAAAATATGTGAAATATGTGTGGGGATGCAGAGTGTCTGCATTTAAATGTTTATGTAAGTTTGTGTCTAAACATTGAAGAATTCCTTTTGCACTGAAGTTTTGTTCAACAGCAGACCAAACAGGAAGGCCAAAATATTCTAATTTCTAATGTCATGTGCACTGTCTGCCAGCTGCTATACTCATTATTACGTATAGGCCACAGCATTATACGCTAGACTAGTTTGCTATTTCATTACTAATTCCTTTACGCATCCTTTAGAGCAGCAATTAAAAGGTGGGCCTTCAGCATGCAAGAGCCAACTATTTGAACCATAATCACAACATATTTTATCCTCTGTGCTGGAGGCTGTGCAGTGATTTGGAAGTCCTTGTGCAATCTCTTAAGATTGCCTCAGAGGCAGGGGAGACTAATTTGCAAGTATCTTTTTGCATGTAATTCTGGACACACAAAAAGAAAGAGCGGGGTAATCTTCAATTTCTAATTAAATTGCTAATTAATTGTTATATTTGATATCTGAGAAAAAATAAGAAAGAAAGAAAATCATCTGTCTTACCCTTTTTGTAAGTAAGTAAATATTAGTGTAGTAAAGTCTAGTAATTGATATGTCTGACTTCTTTTATCTGGTTGTCCTTTATTAAATATGAGATTTTTGTTATGTGCAGAGCAGTCTATGAAGGTATCTTGTCAAAATTGTCAGTTTATTCATAGCAAACTTACAGCAATTTTTAATAAGAAGCTCTTCTAATCACTAACCTTCCCCTTCCCTATAAAGATTTCAACAAATACTTTTGTTCTACCTAAGTATGCATAAGATGAAGGAATGGTTGTTTAAAACACTGAGAATTTACGAGTTTTCTGAGAAATTTTGTTTAAGATTTATTTAAAACCTTCACCAAAATACCAGGAAATAAAGTTAGTTCTCTCAATCATTTTAGTCAGAATGAATGTTTTATAAAAATGTGAAAAAACCTCTCATCTATGCATGAAGATATACCCATTTGCATTTACTTTTACAAGACTTATTTACCAAAGTATTTAAGATAAATTCTTTAAAAACCAAGTCAACTTTCTCTAGCACCACTTGTGTTCCTTAAATCTTAATTTCTCTGTACAAGTAGTTAATTCATGCCCTGGAGAGCAAGAACTTAAAAGAGTCAGAATCACATATTTTATATTGTCTAAAAAGACCAAATGTATAGTTATTCATTCATAAAACAGCACCACCACGAACTCCACCACAAAAAAAAAAAAAAAAAAAAAAAAAAAAAAAAAAAAAAAAAAAAAGAAAAAAAAAAAGAAAAAGAAAAAATCTAGTATAAAACACTGACATAGTTGTGCAATTTTTTGGTCATTAATGAGGAATTCAATGGCTAAATAAAGTGTGTTAAGAAAATTCAAATAATTATTCATTAACATTGCATCACAGAAATTCCTCCATGGTAATTTTATGCATACTAGTATTTTATGCACAATCAGAAGTGAAGAAACCTTGCTTCAAATTAAATTCTACTTTGTGGAGTGAGAAATGGAAAATTATTCAGTTTTCTCAAACACTAGAATGAGTGCTAGCTTGGTGTTTCAGTGGCAAACAGCAACTCATCACATGGTAAAAACATACAGCAAAAATTTGAACTAGGTCCCAGATCACTAATTGGCTTGACAGATCAAAGCTGCAACAAGTGAGCTCTCAGGAAGATGAAACGATTTAGAGAGGATTATTAGATGGCTGCAGGGTCCTGAAGATGCATGAAGAAACAAAAATAATATTGTTGGCATTACCCTGCTTGCCATAAATTGTATTACTACACATACCTCTGCACCCACCTACAAAAACATTTACTGTGTGAAGAGCACACTGCTCTTTTTTACCTCTCCTTTTCCCACATTAGTTTAGGATCCCAATACCTTTCTCTTTATACAAAACACCAACTGCCTTATTACACATTATGTACTATGTAACCAATCACTAGCAACCATTAAAATAAATTCTGACTTCCTTCCAAATCTCCTTACCTCACTGAAAAGGCAGTTTATCCCTCCCAAACAAATCTTTAATGTACATGAACCCTCTTCATTACAGAATGCCTGACTAGCAACTATGGCTCTTTAGAGTAAACCACCAGCAATAAAGAATTTCAGAATAGAGAATGCACAGCATTAAAGTGGATTTTAGGGGTTCATCAAATACATCAGTTTTTTTATCCACAAAGCACATGCAGTTTTGTCTCCTAGTCTTAAGTCGAAACTGTCTTTTACATTGTTTAGAGCAGCAGTGCTCTTGTATGGTCTGATCACTTGTATCTCACATTACAGTAAAATTGATATGAAGGCACTCTGGTCCTCTGAGATTTTCACTCTGGGAATGCCCCTAACTTGTAACAATATAGCTGGAGAAGAATGAGACTGAAGTGAACCTTTCCCAGATGTCTATGAAGATCATCAGTCGGTCAGAAACCTGCTCAGACTTTGGCCAGCAAATTCCTATTTCAAGCTCACCAGTTGCCTGCCACTATGCCCCTATGATTCAGAATTGCTGAACACAGCTAATGACAACAACCAACTCTCTGTCAGAAATGCTATTGTATAGGTGATTCACAAAATCTACCTTGACAAAAATTGCAAAAAAAAATGAACTACTATTTCTAAATAATGCATGACAAGAAATTATATTATTTCATAGTGAACAATGTTTTTATTTTGCAGTTGTTTTCCTGATCTTTATCTGCAAGAAAAAAACAGTAAAAAGAAAATACGTAAGGTGTCTAAACCTTAAAATGATTCTGAAAATGTACTCCTATAGGTCTGATTAACAGCTTGTTTAAGCATTTTTTTCTATTGTAATTAAACAGCATTTGGGGAGCAAAACACATCATAACAGTGTGCAAGCATCAGAAAATGGTGTATATTTTTATTCCACTCTTCAATCTCCATAGCTTCGGCTCAGATCTATTTTAATACTATTTACTAGGAGGAAAATAGAACCATCCCCATATTGTCATGTTGTAGTATGTCTGTAAATATCAAATTCAGATAATTTGTACTGGAGGTAATTTATGCCCTTGCTTTCCGTCCTCATTGAAAAAGTAATTGGGATTAACGTAACTGTGGTGGAAGTATTTTCTACAAATCTCAGCATTAATATAACTGCTGACAGTTGATGAGAGAAGTATGATGTGTGGTTTTTCTTTTTTATTTTTTCCAGCACTTGGGAGGGACCAATCTGATTGTTATTTTCCTACAGGGGTTGTACCCGTGCTAGGAGCCCAGCGCCCGAGGAGGCTTAGCCTGGCAGCCGATCAGGGCGGAGAAACCTTCCATGATCGGACTGCAGACAACCCCCTGCCATTTGCCAGATGCCCGGGAGAAAATGCCCAGGAGAGCAGGCTATGGGAAGAGCCTTGGCACACGAAAGCAGCTCTCTGCGACACACGTGAGCCATTTTCTTTGGGCTCCCTGGAGGGAGCGAGGGCTCGCCTGTAGAGTCAGCTCGGCCCCTCTCACACGCCCGCCTTTTCCTCTCTACGGTTCTCCTTCCCTGCCCGGCTTCGCCGTTCCCGCGAGGCCGTTCATCGCAGTGACGAGCCGGTGCTGGCTGTTTGCCCTCACGGAGCGGGCATGTCTGCACCCAGCCGCAACTGCCGCCGCGCGTTCCCCACGTTGCCTGGCAGCAGCTGCAGCACGAACCGCGGCACCCAGGCCGCAGTCGCCGCAGGTGCTGTGCCCTGGCCCTGACAGGCCGCCCGCGGCTGCTCCACCAACACGCCCGCAGCCACCGCATTTTGTTCTTCGGCAGCAGCAGGTGCACGCAGCCTGCCGCCGTTTGGAAATGCCGCCCAGCCGCCACAGGAGCCACGCAGCCGCAGCGCAGTTCGCTGCACGCACCCCCGCCCGCTGAGCTGAAGGTGACAGAGCAGCGGGGTTCTTGGGGGAACGCTGTCCCTGTCGTCTGTTTCTGTGTGTCTCTTTTCTCCTCTCTGTGCTCTCTCTTCTATCCCACTTCGGGGGGATCACTTACCCTTCTTTATCAATAAACGGTTGATAAAATATACAATATTGTCGCATTCTCGCTTTGTTTTCATCTGAGAAATCTATCAAGAAAAACCTCCCTGAACCACCTCTTTTACAGCAGCACGGCACAACATGATGAAAAAATTTGCACTATAGTATAATTTGAGTACAATTAGTATGTTGACAGATACAAACATAGAACCAAAGGTACTGTTAGATAACCCTTCTGCTGAAGGAGTATTTTAACAATTATTTTTGTCAGTGTTTAGAGGAGTGGGATAAAGAGCAAAATATTCAAACTCTGTGTTGCACAGAGAATCCTCTTTTCCTTTTCAAAATTTAGCAGAAAGGAACTAAATCCTTAAGTTTTGGTTTTATTATTTTAGTAATGAAAGTGTTTCTTCTCTCTACATTCCTCTTCTCCAGGGAGTTAGCATTTTATCAAGGTTCGGAGCAGGAGGACCTGGACCAGAATTGCTGTAATGTAGATGGGGACCTAGTTTGACAGGAATTTTGAATACATAAAACCTTTGTACTTAAGAAGCATGAATAGATACAATTTGATATGAAACACCTAAAATCTCTGTATTTAAGGTAGAAACATACCAATTTAGTAGAATAAGAACCAGTATGTATCTCTCTCAAAGATTCCTGGAATAGAAGTGTTTGAATAAACTCCCTCTAGGAATTAAACCAGCAGAAAAGAGATGGGGAAATGAGAGCTGATGAAGACTTTTGCACCAGGGCACCGTGAGATGTTGTGCAGAAATAACTGTCTACATAAGAAAAAATGCAGCAGGACTAAAGGATTTAAGGTGGTCACTGTTATTATTTCAGCTTCTACTATGATCCTTAAGTGCAGCTTCAGCTGAAACTGATAACCCAAAAATGACTGGTTTTATTCTCTCTATTTATCTAGACAATGAAAGGCTTTTGAAGTCTAGGGCACATTCACTGCAATTTGTTTCTGTGAAACATGCTACAGTCTTACTGAGTGTGTTGGGCAGACACAGGAAAGCAGTTCCAGCTAATTGAGATGGTGCCAGGACTTACAGGAAGTTGGCAAATATGATGCCCATCTACGTGAAGGACCAGAAGGAGCATGCAGGGAGCTACAGGCTTGTCAGTTTGACCTCATTCAGTGACAGGTAAGCTCATGGAACAGATTATCCTAACTACCATCAGGTGACACATGCAGGACAGCAAGAGGATCAAGCCCAGCCAGCAGAGGTTGAGAAAGGCAGGTCCTGTTTGATCAACTTTTGAGACAGGGTAACCCATCTTGTGGATGAGGGAAAGGCTGTGGATGTGGTCTGCCAGGAATTTAGTGAAGCCTTTGACACTCTTTCACACTACATTCTTCTGGGAAAAAAAAAAAGTGGTTGCCCATAGTTTGGACTGGTGTAACCTTTACTGTAAAAATTGACATGATGACTGGCCTGGAGAATAATACAGAATGCAGTAGGTGGCTGGTCACCAGTGGTGTTACCCAGACATCAGTACTGAAGCCAGTTCAATTAGTGTCTTAATTTACTGATCATCTGGGCAAGGCGATTGAGTAACCCCTCAGTCAGTTTGCAGGTGACACCAAGCTGGTTAGAAATATTGATCTGCTTAGAGGGTTCTAAGGGTCTGTAGAGAAATCTGAAAAGGCTGAATTAAGGGCCCAAGGCCAGTTGTATGAAGTTAGAATCATAGAATCAGGGAAAGGTTATGGTTTGAAAGAGACCTTAAAGATGATGTAGTCCTAAGACTTCTGCAATAGGCAGGGACAGCTTCCACTAAACCGGCTCACTCAGAACCCCATCCAGCCTGGTCTTGAACACCTCCAGGGACAGAGAGTCTACAACCTCTCTGGGCAACCCTGTTTCAGTTTTCTCCTATTCTCACGGTAAGGAATTTTTTCTTATGACCTAATCTAAACCTACTCTCCTTCAGCTTGAAGTGATTCCCCCTTGTCCTGTTCTTGGGGAAAGTTCTCTCCACCTTCCCTGTAAACCCCCTTTGGGTACTGGAAAGCTTTTAAAGTTGTCCTCATAGCCTTTTCTTCTTCAGGCTGAATAGCCCCAACTCTCTCAACCTTTATTCTTAGGACAGGTGTTCCAGCTCTGTGATCAAATTAGAATCTCTCTTCTGGACTTATTCCAACACGTTTTGGGGGCCCCAGAGCTGAACACAGTACTCCTGGAAGGGTCTCACAAGAGTAATGTAGAGGGGGAGAATCACCATGCTCAGTTTGCTTGTCATGGCTCTTTTATTGAGCCAAAGATGTACTTGGCTTTCTGGGATGTGAGCACACACACTTGGCTCATGTTGAGCTTTGTGTCAACAAATACCCTTAAGTCCTTCTTCCCAGGGCTGCACTTTATCCATTTTCTGCCCAGCCTGTACTTGGGACTTCCCTGATCGAGGTGCAGCACCTTGTACTTGGCCTTTTTGAGCTTCCTTTGGGTCACCCAGGCCCATCTCTCAATCCTGTCACTGTCCTTCTGGATGGTAGCCCAGCTCTTGGTGTTGACCTCCCTAAACAGCTTTGTGTCATCAAAAAACTTGCTGAGGGTACACTGAATCCCATTGTCTGTGTTGCAAGAAAGATGTTAAAAAGTGCTGGCCCCAATACAGACCTCTGAGGAATCACCAATTGGATATCAAGCCATTCACTAAAACTCTTCAAATGTGGTCATTTGGCCAATTTTTTTATCCATTGAATGGTCCATCTGTCAAATCCATGTCTCTCCAGTTTAGAAACAAAGTTGGAACACAGAACACTGCCAAATAATTTGTATTGTTTGGGTAGATTACTTTTGTTACTCTTCCTTTGTCCACCACTGCCGTAACATCCTCATAGAGGGCCACCGAATGTGTCAGGTATGATCTGCCTTGTAAAGACATGTTGGCTCAGTCATGTCCTCATTTTTCTTGTACCTTAGCATAGTTTCCAAAAGGAGCTACTCTATGATCTTGCCAGACACTGAGATGAGACAAACTGGCCTGTAGTTTTGTGAGTCTTCCTTATTTTCCTTTTTAAAAATGGATATTATATTTCTCCTTTTCCAGTCAGTGGGAATTTCACTGCAATGCCAAGACTTCTCAAATATGATGCATAGTGGCATAGCCACTTCCTCAACCAGTTCCCTCAGGACCCAGAGATGTATCTCCTCAGATGCCACAAACCTTGCAACTTTAGGTTCCATAAATGGTCGTCAACCCAGTCTTTTCCTACAGTGAATGATTCTTCATTTTTACATTTCCCCTCTTTCCCCTTCTGCATATAGGTTGTGTCGCTAGGACACTTGCTGGTGAAGACTGTGGTAAAAAAGGTGTTGAGTGCCTTGACCTTCTCTATGTCCTGGGTAACCAGGTGTCCTTCATTGATCCTGAAAGGACCTATATTCAATAGATTAAACAAGACCAAGTGCTGTGTCCTGCTGCTGGGTCACAACAGTCCAAGGAGGTGCTACAGGCTGGGGGCAGAGTGGCTGGAAACCTGCCAAATGGAAAAAGACTGGGGCATATTTGTCACCATGGCTGACCCTGAGCCAGTGTATGCCCAGTTGGGAAAGAGGGCCAACAACATCCTAGTTTGTATTAGAAACGTTGTGGCCTGGAGGGTCAGGGCAGTCATTGTCCCTTTGCACTTGGCAATAGTGAGGCTGCACCTCAAGCACTGCATCCCATTTTCTCACTGCAAGAAAAACATGGAGTCTCTGGAGCATGTCCAGAGAAGGACAATGAAGCTGGTGAAGGGTCTGGAGCAAAAGTTCTCTGAGGAGTAGCTGAGGAGGCTAGGGTGATTTAGCCTGGAGAAAAGGATACTGAGGGAGGCCCCTTACTGCTCTTTACAACTACCTGAAAGGAGGTTTTAGTTAGGTGGAGATCAGTCTTTCCCCATAAGAAATGGGTGAAAGAAGAGGAGATGGCTTCAAGTTTTGTCAGGGGAGGTTTGGACTATATACAATAGGAAAGATTTCTTCACAGAAAAGATTGTCAAACATTGGAACAGGATGACCAGGAAACTAGTTGAGTCTCCATTCCTCAAGTTACTTACAAGATGTGTAGATAGATGTAACACTTAAGGATATGTTTTAATGGTGGTGTTGGCAGTGCTAGATTAATATTTGAAATGAATGATCACAGAAATTTTCAACCCTAAGCTTTTCTATGATTCTGTGGTAGGGTTTACAACATGTGGAGCTGACTGAGTATAGGAATAAGCCCATACTGGCAATAAGAGCTGATTCTTTTGAACTTGTTGTAGTTAAACCATGATAAAGCCTTGTTGTTGGTGAGGGGGTTTTGTTTGTTTGTGGTGTGGTTTTTCATTATTATTATTTTTTTTCCTTCTTTTTCTCATTGAAAGGAACTTGGAACAAAAATGTGAGACGAAAACGTCCTTCATTAGAAAGTTGTTGGTTTAAACAAAACATCATGCTCTACTGGTTTTAATGCATTAACTTTTTTTTAAAATTGGCATAAAATTATTTTTTCTTCAAGTTTTTCACTTTGTCCATCTCAGAAAGATTAAAGAAAACTATTCAATGTCTTAATAAAGTATGTACTACATAAAGGCTTAGAACATTATTAGCTCGAATGAAAGAGTAACTAATGGAATACAACCACGTGTTTTTTGAGGGAACCAAAAGTAGAAAAGCTGAAAGACTGTTAGAAAGAGGAATGACCTTTCTTTTAAGAACATGTAATTCTGTTTGTTTTAAAGGAATACAAATGCATCATTTTTCACTTTTTGGGTATTTATCTTGCCCTTTAAAGGCCAGTTAGAAAGTGGAGCTAAAGTTCATGCCTAAAATGAAATCTGAGTATTGAATATGAACCACACTTTTCTCTTGGCATTGATTTTGAAACAGAAAAGATTAGGAACAACAACAAAAAGCATCTGTACCTATTGCCAGTACAATGAAGCAATAGAGCTCAGAGTATGCACACACACACACACACACGTGTATTTACACAGGTAATAGATGCAGACTTCATGAAACTTGTTACTACCTTCTGATTCCCACAGAGACAATTAGAAGACTGAGTATTGGAATGTTCTACACATAAAACACAATATTGAAAAGTTTTCTGGTAGTTACATCAGCTGTCTAAGTAAATGTAATGGAGAATGTGGAAGCATATATTTTTCTCCTTCTCCACTTGCTGTCTACCACAACAAACTAGTCTTCCAAGCAAAAGCAGTTTAAGAAATATGCCAGTCCTAATTTCTAAACAACAAAAAAGAAGTCTTGATTATGTACACTCCACCAGATAATTGTTAGTAAAAATATTGTTAGGAAAGTCCAAGAATATTTTTGAGGAAGACAGAAAATTTATCTCCTGGAGCTCAGTACACTCTCCTCATATCTTGATTTTCTGC
This sequence comes from Rhadina sibilatrix, assembly GCA_013400275.1. Lineage (NCBI taxonomy): Eukaryota > Metazoa > Chordata > Aves > Passeriformes > Phylloscopidae > Rhadina > Rhadina sibilatrix. Next base: position 19,093 of record VWYO01025625.1, read on the forward strand.
TTTCAAATATAAGACATTCAAATATTTCTCAACATACTGCTTGAATTACTATTTTAAAAACGTGTTTTGAAGAAAAGTTCCTGACTTAGCTTGGGAAAAATATTCTTTGATGTATTTTATATTTAATCTTCAAAATGTGCTAAATTATTGTATTTCATTAAGTATTTTGAAATACTAGCAGCAAGAAGACAATTATATGTACTCTAAGGAATAAATAGTATGTTGACATATTCTAAGATGGAATATATGTACTTGAAAATTAAGAGTAGTTGGTGCTGAATAATCAGAGAAGCAATTCCTTTAGGAGATGAAATTGTTTTCTGCACCTCAGTTATGAGACACTATTTTGATATGGATTACCAAATTTAATAAAAGGATATGATAAAGATTGTAATTCTGATTTTTTAAATGAAATTATTATTTTAAAAATATAGTGTTTAGGCAGGAAATATCATTCACATACATATGAATAAGCAAATGCTATGTGATTTTAAAATTCCATCTAGTTCCACAAACTATTTGACTGTTTGGACATGTGGGAAAAGCTCATAGCTCAAAAATTAGCTCTACATCATTTAAGACTATTCCAATTTCAGTGCTTATTTAATTTGGTATATGTACCAAATGCTAATGATCAATTTTAATGCAATGTTGAGATGTAATTTCTACTGTGGTGCAGCATTTATTAAGCACTTAGATAAGGAACCTTTTCTGCTCTGGGGAATGAACAGCCCACACTGTAGCAATCAAGACACCTGCATCCACTTCACCCATCCTAATGGGACCATAGCAGCACCAGGGAGCATAGGAGGTGCACAGAAGCCAGCTCTCATCTAGAAAGAGTGTGCCTCTGCTAGCAAGGCACAGCCTGTAAGCTAACAAGCCCTGGCACTTTTCAGAGCTCAGTAACTCAGGGGCAATGCTGCCTGAATGTACTATTCTGCTTGTATAGCCAAGCAAGTTCACCAATATGTCTCTGCAGCACGCCCCATGATGGATATTTCTGCTAGTACAGGTGTTTCTGGCACTGTGACCCACTGAGCACTGCAAACATGCCACCATTCTGGGGGGAGTTCACTGTGAAATAATTGCCCATTTATTTGAAAGTGAGTGACTTTACCTCTTTCCAGAAAGCGCTGTGTTTCATATTCAAATCTGACATCCAAGGCTTTTATTCAATAATATCAACACTGGCACAAATTTAAGGTTCAGCTTCTATAAGTTTAAAGGACTGTTATTACCACCATCTTATGTCCTTTTTCCTAAAATGATATATGTATGTGGTTTGTAATATCTGTGATGAAAGTGAGACATTGAATATAAAGTAATCCTTAAAATTCTTTCCTCAAAGCCTTGCACTAATGTTAGGTTTGCTGAGAATCTAGAAGGTCTGAATTTATTATTATATAAACTTCTTATTGGTAAATGCCTTAAAAATAATGCAGAATACGGGAAAAAAATCTTAAAGTATTGAATACTTCTTTTATGAAAGTTATTTTGCAGAAAATCTACTAGAGATCCAGGTTAAATTAAAAAAATAAAAGCAAGGCTGGTCCACTGAGCTTAGTACTAATGTATATAATTGTAATTGGACGCACACATTGCTCTCAGACATATTTATTCAGTCTTTCAATAATCAATGTAAACTGGAGTATTTCTTTTACTTGAGGTAAGTCTTTTAACGTACTAACATCAATAATTATAGTAGGTCAGAGCGCAGGGAGTATTCCATATGACAGGAAAACATGCGTAATTTATAGTGTAACACTACTGTAGGATGTATTCCTTCAAATTCTGTGTGGATGATAACCATACTAAGCTTATATGGCTCTCCTATTGCTAATATTAGGGTTGTGATTGTTTAGGAATTGAAGGTCATGCTTTCATTCACAAATGAGTGACTGCCTTTCTTCTAATCATAGCTGTTCCTTTGTTTTCCATGGATGTTCACGTTCCTGTAAATAGAAAGCTTTTAGCTAAAACATAAAATCACAATGCAAGCCAGAGATAGGAGCTGAGAATGATACTGTCTTGCTAATTTTGAGTCAACAAAATAAGTCATGTATAATGAACTTAATGCTTGACCACTTTCCTTCAGAGACCAATGCATAACCTACATTTTAAAATGACTTGCAGAAACCAAATGAAAAATTCTTTGTACATCAGAAGGAAAATATTAATCTTATTGCCATTAAAGGAAGAAATACATATTTTCAGTGATGAGGATAAGTCTGTCTCTTTCTGTATATGTTCTGAAAAAATGTAAGTAAAATGGAGATGGCAGGAAAAATGGAAGAAAGGGGAAGGTGCTTGAAAATGTAAATCTGGACCTTTTTTTTTTTTTTTNCCTGTGCTCCATAATTCAGTTTTAGGCAGCATTCCCAACAGTAATACTAAGCTGAATGTGGTCTTGAGTGGCACCAAGAGAACAACCATGACATCATGAAAACACTTCTGCTTTCGTTGTTCCTCATTGATTCACTAAAAGACTAATACCCCTGAGCTTCAAAGCCAAGCTGTGCAGCACAAGGGATGCAGAAGTTAGTGTATTTCCAACCTCTCCTCATAAGAAGTTAAAACAAAGAGCATGAGATCAACACAGTGTAACACATAAAATTCTAGTTAATTATTTCTGAAATAGTGCTAGATATGAGACAACTGACTGCCCTCCGTTTTGCCCCTTCTGAATGCCAAAAAACCCAATTCCTGAAGTTTCACACCAGCAAGTTTTATTGAAATCCATCTTGAAACTGTGTTGATTTCTTCCCTTCACTATTCACACTTCTGACCATTAAAAAGAAAAATGCAAACAAAAACACCCACTAATTTTTAGTCTTTGTTTGAATTTGATCTGTTAATGTCTGCTTCATTTTATATCAAGATGATATCTTGTCAATTTTATTTTTCTGGATGGTCTTTCATCCCCTAAATGCATTTATAAATAGTACATTTATTCAGTATGTGTGTGATTTATTATCTCAACCCTTATTTTAATTAGTTTAAGAAGCTAGTACCTCTTAGTTTTACTGAAGAGGGAGAATTTCTCCATTTTCCTATATATATTAAAGACTCATTGACACTTGCATCTACTTATTTTTTTTTTTAGTCCACATATCTGTGTCATAATGGACAAAAAAATACTGGCAGAAAATTGCACCCTGAAGGAATTGCTGCTTTATCTGAGTTATGTTATCTCTAGGATAACTAATCCAAAAAAAAGGGGGTTGATCTATCTTGTGCTAAGATACTCCAAAACATGTTTAAGGATGGGATGTATGTGTAGAGATTCATGAGCTGAAGAGGAACATTGGATTGCCCAATAGTGAATCCTAGTGAATTTTTTTTCAGTAAAAATTAGCTGGTGCTCCATAGAAGTGCTTTACACAAATTTTCACACACTCCAAGTGAAAAATCAGAGTGTAGCTCTTAGATTTGAGTCTTTACAAGACACTTTTTTTGGTTTAAATACTTCTTTGCTCCTTTTGAAAACATTTAATCTGATCCAAGCTAGCAACATTAACGTTTTCATGTTTATGGGATTTCAGAGCACACTATATATGATCATATATAAATCCTTGTCCTCTTCTTCAGTTAATTAGATGCCAGAATTTTTGTGCAGAAAAATAGAAGACCTTAAAAAGGGTGAATAAGTCTTCTTCTCTTTTTGCTTGATTTCATATTATAGGGCTGACAATCTTACTCTCCTACATCAAACAGACACTGAAGAATATGAAAAAATATTCAGTGGTGAACTGCTCTTGAATGTACTGCTCTTCTATCGTGCTTCAGTGAACATTTTATCTCCTACAAAACTGGGACAAAGTAGTTACAGGACAAAAAAAAGAATGGAAATCTGCATGAATAAATAGTAAAATCAGCACTAGATATATTATTAAGCAGTCTAATAATTATTAGTTTGATAGCTGAGAAAAAGTCAGATGAACTAATATATGTGATTACAGCAGGATAAAAGAATAATCCAATAGCAGCATCCAGCTAGGGGAAACAATAAACTAAAACTTTAGGCATGTTATTAAGATACACAGTGCCCACAGCAAGAGAACAGGACTTGTAACACTAATTGCTGGTGTCTAGACCATAATTTGTTTTTTAGTCCTTACAAGTTTAATCCATCCAAAAAAAAGAAAATCGTGTATTAATGATAGGTTTAATAAAATTGGTATGGAATCAGTCCCAAACATGTTTAGATTCACAGCTTCAGCTAATTTTGCCTCATGTAAACAAAAAGGGAACATGTCAGTTTAGTTCAAATCACTGGAAACTGTGGATTTTTTTTTTTTTTGTCATTACACCAGCAGTGCTGAAACAGTCCTTAAATGGAGTATAAATTCAATTCACACCCATTTAAAGTATCTCCAGCTCTACTTTAGTGGTGTTATCCAGTTAATAAATGGTAGAACTCAAATCCAGGTATTCACTGCAATAAAAGTTACACATTCCTACTTGAAAGAAAAATAGGAAAATTCTCATCCTACTGTGAATTCAGTGCCACTTCTATGCAAGTAGGAAGGATTCACACTGAATTTAAATGTGGGCAAGGAGCATAGTCTGTCCCTCGGCTGTGTGGTCATATATTCAGAACATAGTAATGGGAGTTAAAATGGCTGAAGAAACAAGTTGCTGGTGCCTTTATGCAAACTTAGACATGAAAAGGGGTTAAGTAAATGGTTGTTCACTATACTACACGGATTATAGTTTAATGGGCTAATCAATAACATAGGAAAGCACAAAACTTCCAGTTTGTTTTTGTTCTTGTGTACTTATTCGTATTTCAATTGACTTAGTGGTCTTTTCCTACCACTGTTCAGCATGATAAATCACAAGCCATTCCTTTTTAATATATCAGTCTGAAGTACTTGCCTCCTCAGTTTCTAATAGATAAAACAGCCTCCTGTGAATTTCAAGGAAGGAAACAACTGACATCCTTTCTGTAAAATGGTGGTACTTTTTAGAGAGTAATTTTCAATACTGGATTTCCATTAAAAATATAGCTGAAGACATAGGAAATAAACTACTGTGCCCTTTCATGTTAACAAAATTTTACTGCATTATTTTAAAGCAATAATGATAATTAGGTTCTTCTTATATTAGGAATCGATGAAAAGTTTTTAATTTCATTCTAGGATAGTAAAGTTCAAATTAGAGACAACAACAACAATGTAAGAATTCTTTTAAAAGGTTCATAATTCCAACTTATTTTATACAGCAATGTTGCTACTATTTTTATATGTAAAAAGATCCTGCAGATCTTTATATCTGAACTGGAATTATATCTTTCCTTGGCTTTCCCAATTTTTTTTTTTTTTTTTTTTTTTAATAGCATCTATAATAAGTTAGTCTTTCTGATCCAGTAGAATTAGAATAAAATCTTGCCTGACTGGGACCAAGTCCAGATGGAATTACTCATCATTCCACAAATGTTTAGGTCATTTTCATGTATGTCATCCTTTTATGCAAAAAATCCTTTGTAGAGCTCTTGCTACTTCATGAACAACGTGGTATAAAATTACAGAAGCTATTTGAAGAGTTTTTTAGCTTTGGTAACTGTTAGATAGCTCAGAACTGTAATCTTGGGAGCCTAATAGTTTCTCTAATAAATATTAGCAAATTTATCTGTGAGATTGTTGAATGTAGTTTTGGATGTGAAAGTATTAAGTAAATAATATCAAATATTAAGACTGATTCTACCTTCTTAAATATTTTGTGACAGGTTTATATCTCAGCAAGTTGCAACAACAGGTTACCTTTTTTCAAAAATATTACCATTTTTCAAGCCAAAAAAATCATATGACTCATTGAGGTTGAAGAAGTCATGCCCACTTCCTTTATCACTCTCCAGAGGTGCAGCATTTAAGCTGAAAATCTCCTAAATAGAGTTCCTGAATACATCTTTTCCAATAACAGTTTCACTTAATGGCTTTCCATTAAATTATAAAATTAAAAAAATAAATAAAAAAATATTTAATCTACAGGAAATAAGATCAAGCTTACTTTGTTATTTATTTTATTAATATTTGTTAAGGATGTACTACAGTCTTAAATAATACAGTTTTCTTCTGAATATTGTTGATATAACATGACAACAAATAATGATTTAATTTAATAGAAAAAGTGGATGGCATTTTCAATTCCAGTTTTCAGTGTTTTATTTTATGTAGATGACAGTATTTTATTATGCAGATGGCAGAGTTTCATATGATGCTGTTATCAGTCATTTTATGGCTAAATAGTCTTTCTGTTTACATTTCAGATTTAGTTTTAGTTAATGTTGGTAAAGGTGAGTTTGTACTAGAAGCTAGTAGGGCTCAGAAATTTGGTTAATTCTACAGAATTGTAACTCAGAAGAAACCGGAGGAGATTAGTCTTGATCAGTAACCTACTGACTATTTTTCATCATTTCTAATATCTTCTTAAGATAGATTACTAAGAAGGCTAGAAGAGTCACATTTACTTTGATGCCCTGGTGATGTGTGCTTTACATGCTGAAACTTCTGATTTTTTAAATTATTTATGCTGCTTGTTTACTACAGGAGTAGTAAAGTTGTTTACTCATTCCTTCTACCTTTTATATTTTTTTTTTCTTGTGTATTTATAGTTACTAACTTGCTCTGGAACAGCTAGAACTTTTGTAATTAGAAGTAACACAATAATTTGCTTAGTAAAAAAAAAATGCCCCTTAAAATCACTGTCTTTTTTTGCTAATTCACATACAGACCAGACTTCCTATAGTGCTCCTACAATTTATTATTTTTATTAAAAATAATAAAAAAAAACTTCAATAAAGTTTAAATCTAGATTTCAACCAGATAGTATAGAATTCCTCTCATTGTACCATTTGCATAGTAGTTTTGCTTGAATTTGAGAAAGAAAAAAAATTTCTAAAAACCTGTCAGTTTTTATAAGATTCATGACTCAATGTTTTAAGTAACTTCATTGCTGCAACAGGAGTATAAATGATTTCATGTGTAGAAGGAAAATAAAAATGCATTACCTGGGAATAAAAATTCCCTGACATTTCACTAATGCTTTGTGAAGAAACTGAAAACATGCCTTAGAAAGACTGAACATTTTTTGTCATGAAGGATCCCAAAACAAATGACTTCAAAAACATTATTTATGGGGTTTTTTAAATTAATAATTAGATAAAGAGATTTTAGCAGGCAAATATAGTTGGTTGTAGATTATTTTATATACTTTTCATTAGACTTCTGATTTGAAAATATCAGTACATTTGTAGGATATATTGTTTGCCCTCCCCTCTACAGAGTTGAGACTATGCCTTCCCATCCAGATTTTTGTTATAACATTGTTACACAATATTGTTGTGTAATCAGAGATTGCTGCACTTTACACATCTCAGTGTCCTTTGATCTCCAACATCAGATTCTTCCTACACAATATGCACTTCACTGTAATAAATAAATTGCCTACTCTCAAGAGGAGCCACAAAGTAGAAATAACTACTTCTGGAATTAACAGAGGGCCTTGCAGAATAAATAGCAAGTTGTCATGACACTGAATTTCAGTTTACTGCACTGACATAAGCGTTGTTAAATTTTTTTCAATAATGTTGTTTAATTGGACTTAAAAATAAAATGTAAAAAAAAAATATTTATAAATATGTTTCCTTTCAATATTAAGCTACAAACCATCTTTCACTGTGGATCTTGCTCTTGTAAAAACATGTTGTCCTACATTACCCTGCAGACTATTTAATAATCAAGCTTCAGTTACAGTCTATAAATGTTTCTAAGCAACCACAACCCACTTTAAATATGCTAGTCAATTAGGTCTAGACACCCTCTTTCAGTGTTTGTCTCTATTATTTCTTTCTGGCTTGAAACATAAAAGACAGAGAGATAGAGGGAATATTTCAAAATAATACCTTGTACTGATCAAGGGTGATGCTGTTAAGTAGCACCTCTGCAGATAAAGGCAGACCTCAGGCAGCCCCCGTCCAAGAGTACAGTGATATGTGTGCCCATCAATCCCTTATCAACATATAAGCCAGAAAGAACAGAAACTTATCTGGCTAATGCCAATATGGAAAATAAAAAGTAAATAGATGATGGTGACTGTAGGAATAATAGCTTCTCCCATGTTATCCAATGCTTTCATTCTGTGTTTTTTAATATTTACTTTTTTTCTATTTTATTTAATATTTACTTCTTTCTTTACATAAAAAAACCCAAAAAAACAAAAACAAAACCAAAACCAACCAAAAACAAAAAAAACAACCCAAGAAAAGAAAAAGATGAAAAACATGAAAATGTCTCCCATTTAAAAAAAACCCAAAACAATTCTTAGATACTTTCATAAGACAAGACTTTAAATAATGATTTTTCTATTCAAAAATGTAATATCAGTTGCATTTTGAACACAGAGGTATGTCTTAGTTAAATTGCCTAATCCTGTTAATGTTATCTTCATAACAGATAATATTCTCCCCATAATCATAAATTCCATATTTTTCTTAGAAGCATAATAACCTTCTTACTTGGTATGTTCAGTTTTCTTTATTATCTGTAATGCTTTCCACACTGTATTATTGTCTGTAAACATATTAGTGAGGAATATCTGAGGAGAAAATTGTGGCTTAATTTCACTAAGTCTCTTATGGCTTAGAATAGCTCACTCCATTGAGGCTAGTACAAAACATACTTTGTATTTGCTGTGATTATGCAATGTGATTTAGCTAAGCAAAGATGAACTTTGCTGAAACTTCATACATAACAACAAGTGTTTTCTGGACTTCTGGTATTGTCACTGTCATTTAACACAAGATTGAGAGTGAAATAAAGCATACAATTTGACAAAAAACAGGGAGCCTAGAAAGAGGCTAAGGCATGTGTCTGGTAACTTATTTACTCCCTAGCTATATTTTTGTGTTGCTTTCCAATTGGTATATTCTGTAAGCAATACCTTAAAAGCAATAATGGTCAAACATCTTTATAATACAATAGTTTCCCTGTGGTATCAAGTAGTTAATAAAGGAAATTTTAGAAAATATAAGAACTGCACAAATATATAGTATTACTACCCTTGGGCATGTATCCACATGACTACTCCTTAGGGAGTTTCTGAAGCTAGAGGGATTATCAATATATTTACAGCTTTATGGGATTTTTCTTCCTCAAGCCTATGGCATATTTTGAATCCCAAATAACTTTTTGCAAGAAGTTTCAGAGTTTCTCTAAAAGCTGCATTTATTCTGAACTTTACTTCCATTTTTCAGACTATAGTTTTAGTATTTGAATAAAATATGGGTGATTGGGTTCTTTTGCTTTTACATGCCAGACATAATTTCTTTACAATTCTCTATGGCTTCCTCAGTTTGTATCTCTTCCAGATTGAAGCATGCAAAATACGTAGTCATTACTCATACATTAACTGACTTACTATTTTTGGTCCTCCTTTTTTGTCCTGCTCATCTTGCCCTGTGTTGCTTTATTTACTTTTGAGATGAGCTATCTAACTCATAAAAATGAACCACTTTCAAATCATCAGTGCTTGTGATGTTAGGACTGCTTTTCTCAAGGAGTATAAATTCACATTTCCTGCATGCTGAATTTCACCTGACTATTATTCATTCACAGAATCATCTTAGTATTCTTCTATATTTCCCCACAAATAATTGATTATTCTCTAAATAGCTTAATAACCCCAGGTAAGTATGTGGTATTATTCCCACTAACTTTTTTAGCTTTTCTGTCACAGTCTTAAACTTAATAGGTTAAGGTGTGAAACTTGGAGATAACCAATGATTACAAAAATAATTGAGCTTTTATAGTGTGACCAACACCCCCAAATTTCCTATACATTATCATAGATATATTTTATAGTATTTAGAATGTGTTATAAATTTCTAAACTTATTATACACATATAAAATAATCACAATTTTTCTGTGATACTTTCCTTGCCATAAATCATTTCTCACTAGGGACTGATCTACTTCAGTTACTTCTACCTTACTCATTAAAAAGAGATAGGTCAGGTCATATGTACCAATCAAACATACTACCTTATACAAAGTAGGTAGAAAGAGTATTAAAATTTTGGCACTTTTCTCATATAGCTATAGCTTGCAGAATATTTACAGGAGTCAGTGTATCACTGTGCAGTTGTACTCAGCATTTATAGGTAAGTATTATTCATGGTACAAAGGCTAGTGTGAGATAGTACAAAACAGAAGGCTAGAAGTGCTCAGTACCCTTCTTAGTTGCTGTTGTTAATCATTCAATGCATTCATTAAATTTCCATTTAATTCATAGCACAATTTAGCAATTATGCTGTAACAATGAGACTTTTTCTCCAACACTGCAAAATCTGAGTTGTGTTACTCCTCCTGCACCTTTAGGAGGTATCTATGTATTTATTACACAGTGTACTGCTTCAAGCATTATGATCTGTTTCCTGTCTAGCAGAAATCTGAATTTCAGACAGAGTACACTTTCCAAGATTTAATAAATATTGCTAATTAGAAAGATATTTGTAGTTTATAACATTAAATCCAAACCAAAAGAATTACAGGAAAAAGAATATGAAGACTTAGACTGAATAGGTGTAAAATCTTACTTTGAACTTTTGTAGATTTTTCTGCTGTCCACTGAATTTCTCACCTAAGGGAAAAAAATAGAGGCATTTATGAAATGAATAATAAATTATGTAGTTAGAGAATTTACACTAAAAACTGTCACAAGCAAGTTTTAATTTTTATTTTTAATTTTGAATCCAAGTGAAGAGAACATTCTGTACATTGAGTACTTAATCTGTAACAGGAAAAGAGTTCTATACAATTAAAAAGTACACATACTTTCTTAGGTTTCATTCTATATAACAGTTAATCCACATAATACAAAAAGCAAAAGAATTATCCTTCAAATTATGACTTAAAAAACCATAAACTCAGTCTTCCTCAGTGCATTGAAATAGATACTCATTTTCCTTGTGGAAAGAGAAATAGGAGTAGATTTTATAGAATCATGCACTGTGCTTAGGTTTTTGCATGTGATCAATAAATATTTTCAATTTCAAATTAAGAAAATAAAAATATAAGAACCCAATTCAATACTTAGCTAATGTGATGAAAAAACTTACAAATGTTCCCTCTAAGAGGTCTAAAGGCAGCTTTCAAAGCAAATTTCATCTCAAAAGGTGCTACACTTTTCTATTAAGCAGAAATATTTGCTTCCAAGGGATCTAACAATGACAAAGGATTTGTTAAGTTCAAGACAGCGGCAGAATGTCTTCAGCTTAAATTTGTGTTTTGTAGTGCAGCTGATGATTTTAAAACCAATATTCTATTGCTTATATAATTGAAAAACAATCACAGAACCATTATTTATGATGGAGAAACAAAAGGATTTTATGTGGGTCGTGGTTTAAGAATGGTACTGTCCAATTCAGTGTCCCCAAAGACTCTCCCAAACCAGACATGTCACTTGTTTGTTCCCCCTCTGCCCTCCCACTTCTGGCTCCAGCTTGGAGTCGAGAGTTCGAGGCACTAAAAATGCAGATCATTGGTTGAGAGAAGAACAGTTTACTAGAAACAGCAGTGACATAAAACAAAGAGCAACAACAATATTAGTAAAAGAGGTATACAAAAGAAAGCGTGATTCACATGCAAAAATGCTCAGGATAGACCTGGAAACAATGAGCAATGGCAGATGATGCCACCACAGTGCTTTTTGACAGGAAGCCACACCCTTCTGTTTGGAAGCCAGAGAGAGGCCCTTCCCCCTACAAACAGTCCTGTCAAAACTAGGACAATGGGTTTGCAAATAGCACAGATGGGGGTCTTCTGTTACTTAGAAATCATTCCTTGGTTATATTTCCCACAGCAGAGGATTTACTCATCCTCAATTTCCTACCAATTTTTTTACTGTTTTCTTAGTCAGTCTTAAAAGTACCTGGGTAGAGAGAACTGTTACTTTAACTGTGATTTTGCTGAGCACACTTCTGAAGTAACCAAATTCTTTGAAAAACTAATCTATTTCATGTATTTTACATAGAAACCAGCAAACAGTTATAGTTTACTTTGGCAAACACACATGTTTTTATGTGGGTTGTGGTTTTCTAGATTCTAGAAATTAAAGCAATATTATAGGAATCTGGTCAGTCTATGTTAAAGTCTGTGGAGAGAAGTGAAACTGATGTGTTCTTGGAGAAAATGTCTACTTCAAGCCAGTCAAGTCTTCCTGCCTTCCCTGGCTACCTCTACTTTCCCATCTTACAGGAATGGAGGATGGGCTGGCTTAGGTGTATGAAATCCTCCTGGATCTTGTGCTGGAACCTCACCCATAACTGGGCAGCAGAGGGTAGTTCCTATGTGCACCATGCTGACTTACCCCATATTGTGCCCACATTGCTGGCCAAAGAAGAAGAATGAACAGAAGAAATATGACTAAAGCTAATTTTTATTCAGCTTACAGGACTGCAGCAAGAGACACAAAAATGGAAGGAAGGTAATTCAAATCTAAGCATTTGTTCCCTGTGCAGCAGATGCCCCAGGGCCCACGAGAAGACACTGCAACAATCAACACGTTTTTTTGTTCTGTTTTTCTCTTTGTACTTTCATTTTTGATGGAGGCTTCTGTGCCAGGCCAAGCTGAACAGAACAGATTCACTGTTTGTTCATTTTAATTTGGCCCTGAATCTTGCTCTGGTTCATAGATCCTGAAGATAATCTGATTTTATGTCTCCACAGTACTTTTACTGTGCTTTTGAAGACACCCAAGGGAACAATATTCTAAACTGGAACTAACAATTTATTATGATATATTTGATTCCTTTATACTTGGATTTGTTGTGTTTGGGTTTTTTTTTTGTGGTGTGTTTTTTTTTTTTTTAATTATTTTTTTTTTTTTTTTTTTTTTTTTTTTTTTTTTATTTTATGAAAAGGCACTGGGAGGTGTCCTTAAAGACAGAACATGTAAAAGTTGCTCTTCACAAAAATGTTATTTGCCAGAGGGGGGAAAAAAAATATCTCTTTGGAATGGGGAAACTGAATTTGTAGAAAAGTAAAAAGTTAACATCACATCTGAGTAATTTTTTTTTTTTTT
>VWYO01025626.1:0-19787 GCA_013400275.1 Rhadina sibilatrix
CCGTGCCTGCCCAAAAGTGATCAGCCTGAGGAAAATGTTGGCCTTCCTGCCAAGACCCCAGCTCATGGCCACCAGAAATCATTGGAATACAAAGTGAGAGAAGGCGGGAATGGGCAGTGGGGAGGTGTGGGTCTGTGGGATCAATGTGTATTTATTTAAACATGGACCTTGTCTTAACCACAGTTTGGAGGAGATAACCCCCCATGTGTCCCAGCTGGAAATAAAACATACCTGCTTTACAATTTCTAATTGTAAAGTCCTTATTCTATGCATCAACAGTAGAAGACTATAGTGAAATAGTGAAAGTAAGAAACAGAGTGAATAAAAACTTAAATGGAGCTACATCTGGTCATTTGAAGACTTAGAAAAGAAAAAATATTGAGAACAGTGAAAGAGGAAGAGCAAGAAGAACTTTTTTTTTTCCTTTTAAAGAAGACTACCAACTACAGTGACTAGGTGCTGAATTTTTTAGAAAGCCTATGTTCTTTATAGCATGTCCAGGTGTTTTGTGATGTGTCTTTTTTTGCCATTTCCCTTTCCAGGTATGAAAGCTTATGAAGTTAGCACAAAACACCTATTCAAGATTCTTTCTCAGACACTTAAAGGTTCTTGCTCAAGAATTTTCTCCTTCTCTTTGTATTATCTACTATAATTCTAAGCATAGTTCTTGAAAAGAAGAGGAAAATATGATTCCTTGCTTCCAATGACCAAACTTAGTTGCATTACTTGCATAATTTCTTATAACATTCTTGCTGAATTGTATCTGTTTGTACACATAAAGATACAGATATGTGTCAGGCTGGGGAAGCATTTTTTTGGTCTTCACAGATCATATAACACATAACACTAATATGTTGTTCAGTGAGAATGTTGAAACAAAGGTGTGCCTTGGGCTGTGTGAAATGAAGCTGTTGGCCATAGCTGGCGTCCTGGTTTCAGGCTCTGATATCCAAGCCAGTCTTTGTTCTGCCCTCCTCTTCTTCTCTTTTTGGCTTTATCTTTCAAACCTCTCATGTTGCCCATTCTGTTCTACCTTCCTTAGGTCTACATTTGCCAAGATAAGAGTGGGTACTGCTTGTGCCACAGCTGGGCTTTGATATTAAAGTAGAAAGATTACAGGAATACCCACGTGTACAGTGGGGATAATCTGGAGAAGTCTTCATTTTTCCAGTTGCTATGTTTCATTCATTACAAGCAAGAATCAGATTTGGTACTATTAGAATTCAGTAACACGTCTTCCTAGAATTCCCTAAGCTGTCCTCAGCAGGTGCAAACTAGTGTGGTTTCTTTTCTTCTTCAGTCTCAGAAGGGTCCTCCAATTTTCTTTAATTAACCTCTCCTCTTAATAATACCTTAGCTGAATGCCAAGATATGAAAATTCTTCAGAACTAATCTTTTTAGAGGATTATAGCAGATTAAAGCACTATTCTGTGCTTCAAGACTTCTGCATACCTTGTGAACAGTTAGGGATTGCAATGATTTTGGGAATATGTTGTCACAATTAAAGCACTGCTGTAGGTAAAAACGTAGACTTCAGAGGCCAGGGAGGTTCTTTATGAGGATCAGCGTTCCTGGTTTTCAGTCTGCATGCTCTGTATAGCATGTGCATGGATAAGCATAGGATGATTCCAATATTCTAAAAAGTATGTGTTTTCTGGAACTACTGCTTAAGGTCAGGAACATATCTGCTATGTGTTAGTCCTACCATATTATGCTTCTGAGAAGTATTCTGCCTTTGCAGATCTTACACCCTTCTGTAAAATACAAAAATAAAATTGGTGACATTTTTGGAAAACTCTTTGCAGGTCTTTCATAGTCAGTGCCAAAGTGGGCTAAATAAGGAAAGTCAGTGAAACTTTAGAAACATTATCTGAGATGCAAATCCATTTATATATATGTGGTCTAAATCCATATGTGGTCTAAAGCCAAAATAAAGGCCCTGTCCCACAAAGGCCCCATTTTCAAAGACTTTGAATAAAAATCTCCAGAGTCTCATTAAATTCACTTTGATTGATCTCAACTAAAACAACTAAGAAACCTTTCCTGAGCACAAATTCCTTTAATGGCAATAAGGTAATGTTCCTAAAAGTCTTTCAGTTTGAAGTAAATTGGATAGTAGTTTGATTATGAGAACAATTCTCCCTTTTTATTAATGAAGACGTGGTCTGTGGTGAAATGATTGGAGATAGAACAACAGACTTTAAAGAAAGAGAGGGAAAACATAGGCATTTTGAACACGCATTTTGAAGCCCAGTGGTGAGCACTGTTAGCAGTGGGCAGCATGAGACAATCCTTCATGTTTCTTGAGATTATTTTTAGCCTTTTCCCCCCCCCCCACATTTTGAACACATAGTGTTTACTGTTTCTCTCCCATACTTCTAGATGTGTAGAAAAATTGCTTTTTCTACCCTTTGTTAGGTGCATTACAAAACAGGCCAGGTCCTTGCAAGAGGGAATGTAATTATTTCCTCTATGACAGGGATATTACCATTCCTCCAAGGTCTTCACTAAGTGCTGCTCTCCAGTAGTGTCAAACTGATTATTTTCATGTCCAGGATCACTGTGACCAGGAAGAGGTAGGAAAGGGTTCATCCTGACCTCATGTGTGATGCCTGTGAGACAGACCAGATCCTAGCCACCCTCAAAAGCTAGAAATGCTGATGGTCATATTAGCTGCTGCACCCCATTTCTTACCATGTTACCTTGAAAAAATCTAACTTTTATCTTTTTACAGCAGATACATACAGAAGGGTATGGCAGCAGCTTTGAAGACAAAGGATCACCTTTAGAGGTGCTGGGAGCACTAAGTACAAATACTCATAATTTCTAGAATTGAAATTCTGTGATGAAGCTTACACACACATGTCTTTTAGTGCTGCAGAAAGTGTCTTGCAGAATGGTGGTAGCTGAGTTTCTCTTCCTACAAAATCATTATGTGTCTCTACTATCCTGGTCCAGTGAGGGACAAGCCTCTTTGGTTACAGAGTCCCACAATCCCAGTGGCCATGCATGCTGCAGTGAGGCTGCCCTGGAGGCCAGGGAGAGAAGACTTTGCTGCTTTGTATCCAACTAGTCCCTCTCATTCCTCTGAAAAGAACACCATGGACACAAAGTGGTGTTTTTATAATTTACAGCATGTATGCTAATCCCTACAGATGCATATTTTCAAGAAACCTTACTAGTGGTGATGTGCTCTGTATACATGCAGGCAAAGGACTGCAGGGTTTGCCAAGATGCCAAAGTCTTTGAAGATGTCTCTTCACTGCCCTCCACAATACCTGAGTGTCTAGCCCAAGATACAAAGTCTTCTGGGAAAGTATCAAAGTCTTTAAAATTAGAGATAATAGAACTAAATATGGATTTCTCAAAGAAGCTATTCATTTTACTGGAAGTGCCACTCACATTTGACTCAAACATTCAGGCAACATTCTGATCTTTTGATCTGCTTGACACAAGCCACATATTTTTTTGCTGCCTTGTTGTATCGCCCTTGTTGTATAATGTCATTTTCTATGTCTAATGCCCCTTCTGCTGTCAAAAAATTTGAATAATTTGTCTTTGGTCAAGAAATTTGCCATTATAGATTCTCTGCATGTATTTGCCAATAAAGCAGCTAGCAATGATCCAATGCATTTCATCTTCTGACAGCTGTGCCACATGTAAGACATTGATGCGTTAGAATATTTTCTTTAAAAGTTGTATGAAGAGTGGACTGCTGCTACCAGTTATTTTTGCTCAGACAATAAAATTTATGTCATGTAGTAAATAACAGGAAAATAATTGTATCTTTTTTTCCTCATGATGCAGCATATCTCCCTCTTGTACAGCCTCCAGGTTAGGACAGGGACAAATCTTTTGTTCCTTGGAGAACCTCATCCTTCTTACAGGAGTGTTGACTGAATGTGCAGTTATCAGACAATATGGGTTTAGGCCATTGCTTATCAATGTAAGTGAAGATGAAAGAGGAGAGATGCGGCTGTGTGTGAGGTGTCTCTGTTTTGTGCCTCAACTGTGGTCTTTTTTTAATTTTTCAAGCAAAAGACTATAAAGAAAGGGGCTGATTTTGACTGTATCTTGTTAACAAAAGATTGCAGAAAACTTTTAACTTATTACCTTCATATCAACAATCTGGCTTGCATGACTTTACTAATAATTAATAAAAATATATAATGTGCGTAAGTTTCATCTACGGGAAACAGACCTACTCCCTTTCCTGTGTGGGCGAACATTGAAATGGAAAGACAGAGTGTTGTACAAAAGGCTTGTCTTCTCTTCAGTGCTCTGGCATTTGTCAAGAAAAGCTTGGATAATTTTGTTCTATCCTTTAGATAATGTGACCCTGATAGATTGCAAAAATTAATTGTAGTTAAGGAGTTCAATAAAAAAATGAGATGCTAAGTTCATTGCTGCACTAATAAAATCAGTTTGAAGACGTCTTCTGCAATGATATTATTGATGAATGTGTCACAGATTTTAAAATAAGGTGCCACCATTTTAATCATCCTGTAAGGACAGTTATGCTGATGCTCCTAATCAGACCACTGTAAAATACAGACAGGCCATTCATCACAGTGAATTAGAAGCTATGTTTCAACAAGCAAAACCAGAAATACACAGGCTAACCCACAGCCATCTACACAGCTCAGAGGAGACAAGTATATATTGCAAGTTTTTCTGAAACCTGATAAAATATGTAGTCTGAAATCTAGGACAGTATACCACTCTAATACGAGTAACGTACCCACAGGAAATATTTTTTGCTTGGTGCTTTTTTCTTAGGGAAATATAGGCCATATTGTATCACATTACATATTGTGTAGCTTTGAGTTCATTTTAATTTTTAACAGTCATCTGTTTTCTGCATCTGTACATAAGTCATGTCACAGGAACATCCGCTTGTTCTTTTCTTTCCTCCTCTTGACTTCAGTTTTGCATTTGTATATTGTAGCTTTGTTTCCATATGAGGTCAAAGCTTGCTTTTTCAAAGAACAACAAGGGGAGAAAATGTTACAGCACTACAATTGTGCTGGATTTGACTCCTGTTTATCTTGTTTACTCCTGGAAGTCAGTTAAATCTGATGTGTATCTCATGACAGAAGGCATGAGATATCTTTAATCCTATGAGATATCTTTAATCCTATGAGATAGTCAACAATTGCTAGGATTTTGCCTATACTCTTTGTCTTTCTTGCTGTTCTGAATGGGAAGAAAGAAAACTAAAATTTGAATACTTTTGTGGTGGTGTGTTTCAAAGGAAATAAACTAGCAAAAGTGGAGACAAAAAAAAAAAAAAAAAAGAGGAAAAAAAAAAAAAAAAAGGAAAAAAAAAAAAAAAAAGGCAAAAAGCAAACCTTAATAACAGCAGCTAAATTTTTAGTCCCAACAGACTTAACTAGCAGAAGGACAAAAGAAGATCTAGGGCTGGCTAACAGAGAAGCATTGCTGCGTGTAAACACTACAAGGCATCTCTGAGTGCTCTTATCGTACAGAGCCTGAAAGTATTTGTAATTTGTGACTCTGCAGTCAGGAGCAGTCTTGCAAGCAAGGAGTATTTATTGTGGATTTTCAGTACAGAGAAAACTAAGCCAAGCTGACCAGAAAGACTGGAATTTCATCTATCTCTCTCCCCTCCCCCTCTCTGCTTTCTCTCTGTCGCTCACTCATTGGATTTCTTTCTCTGCCAGCCTTTTAAAACAGAAATTACTGGGTCAGTGACATACATTTTTCCTCTTTTTCTAGTATGATCTCATGTCCAGCCTCCAGCAGAAACAGAGCTACCTGTAAGTATCTTATTCAAGTTTGTTGTACACACTGAATGCTGTTGTTTTTGTGGTTGTAATAGTGCTTAACAGCTTGCAGAGTGCAGTTTGTTGCTGAATGTTGCAGCGAAACAGCCAGACAGCTCGAGATGGATGAAAGCTCAGTTCTAACTTCGAGGAAAGCAGGCACTTGGTTTTGCCAGTGCTTCAATAGAAGTTAACTTGGAAGTTTAGATTCCAAACAACTCACTTGATCCTAAGACTCAAGCTGATATAGATGTCTCAACTATGCTGGCTTTTTCCCATCAGATCTAATAAAACTTTGTGCCTTTAAAAGCTTGGAAGAACTAAATAAGATTTCTTTCCTTAGAATTGTCTTATAAATGAGACACACTAGAAGAAATATAATAAAAAGCACTGAAACATATGGTAAAAACTTTTGATACTAGTAAGTAATGAAAAAGGATATATTTCATTTAGTTGGGATAACTTGTTTTTTCAATGCGTGTTTTAAATTGTACACTTATTTTGCAGTAGGGATCTGTCAGCATTTTTACATTTTCATGTTCATTCAGACAGCTGATTCTGTTCATCTAAGCTAGGCAGAGGTTTATTAGTCATATGTATGCATGAAAGTTTACATGTGCTCCTTAACACATGTGTGCTTACAAAGGTTTTACATTTCTTTCTGATTTCTATGTATTTATCTGGAACCATGACCTTTTAGAAATAAGTTGCTTTCACTGTTTTGCTGAGACATACCAACAAATTCTGCAGATAATTATACACTGCTTCTTCAAACAGTTATTAAAAGGGGATTGTGCAAGTTATGTATTTTCTAGTTAGAGAATTCTACTAGTCATAGCCTCAACTAACCCAGGATTGCCCTTTACCTTAGGCAAAATGCATCTCTACTGTTGACATATGTCCAAGGTGCAACTACTTACAGGGTGTTATCTACCATTCCTTAACTCAGCAAATACCTTGCCAAAAGATAGAGCCTTGGTGACCTGTAATCCTTGTTTGTAGTGCATGGAACAAAACTATTAAATAGCAAACAGTCCAAGGGGTGCATGTATTAAGTGCATTATATTCTGAAGTGACAGCCCCCTAATTTTAATAACTCATGATCCTTTCATTAACCTTGGCTAGATTTTATTTGCTGTAATAGCATTCATCTTGTTTCCTAGAAATCATGGAAAGCCCTTACTTGTTTTCTTTAAAGCTGTCCTCAAAATTTTTTTATGTTCTTAAAAACTTTTTCTGGTATTCATTAAAACAAATCAATCCAACTTCCAACCCACAACAGCGATTCTCCATTATCCCCTTCCAGCTTTGCAAAAGAATAGGGAAATTCTGATCCATTTGTTCAGGGAAATATCCCAGGCAACAAGAGATTTTTGTTACATACAGAGAAACTCTCAAAGTCTCATCCAAATCCCAATGAAGGTTTTGGGTGTCATTGAGACTTGGCTCAAGGTCATTTGATTATAGGTATTTTAGTCAGATTTAGGTATTAAAGCTGAGAGTTATTGGTGCTGTTTCAGATTTTACTTTCAGTTGTTTTGTGTTGGTAGATAACTATTTAAATAATTTGAATTAATCTTTTACTTACATCAATGTAGCTCTGCTCAGAATCAGACTCACTTGTTGTTATGTTTGCAATTAACCATTGCATCATTTCTCACATGTGCACCAGCAGCCCTGAGGGAAAACCAGTTCTGGCACTTGGAGGAAATTTTTAACAGAAACCCTCCTCTATATTGTCCGCAGTTTGGTATGTCCCTCTGTCAGCTCTACAGAGGTATTCACCAACACTTCAGAGGCCCCATCTCTCTCTGCCTTCTCCAGGCATATCTGCCGAGTGGGCAGAAGCTGCCAGCAGATGCTAGCTCCTTAGAGTTCCCCTTGCCAAATGTATCTTCTTCATCTTTGGGACTTATCTTCCAGGCTTCCAGATTTCAGAGCCAGCTTGGCTAATCTGTCTCTAATTATAGGAAAGGAGGTCTCTTTGCTTGTTGCCACATTTTTTATAGTAGTATGAGTTTATATTGGATCTCAGGGGAATTACTGGTGACAGAGCACAACACTGTGTTTTGCAAAAGTACACCAGGTAATTAATTTAGATCCTAGCAGTCAGATGGCTCTGCCCTTTCAACTTAGAGTCAGCACATGATTTAGGGTGAAAAGGATCTCTGCAGGTAACTGGGCCCACCTCTTTCTCCAAGAAAAGCCAATTTTATGACAAATCTGACTTCAAAGTTACATCAAGCAGCTCAGACCTTGATTAGTTTTTTGCTGTTTTAGTGGGTTTGTATGTCTCTTCCTTGTGCTCCAGGCACTCTTCTGTTAAAAGTCTAAAAATAAGCAATAAAGCCTCTCTTCTTCAGGCTGAACAAATCCAGCTGTGTTGGCCTCTCCTCATAAATCATGTGCTCCATCCCCACTGAGGGATAGTAACTTGTATATGATATATCACTGAACTGACATGACTGTTTTACTTCTGGGACCAAAGCTGGTAGCCTTCTGTGAGCTTGTACTCACAGAGTGCACCTGGAGTTGTTCAGTTGTTCCAGTTGTTTTGGCATATAGACAGACCCTTAGAAAGCTGATGGGAAAAAAAGCTTAATTTCACAATACTGACTCTCCTTCTCTGCTGTTCACAAATACCATTATTTCATTAGACTGCTAAGTTTATCTGAAATATTATGGTGCATTTGGAATTAAACAGTCCTTTAGTTGCATGTCCATTCTGGATACACAGGTGTCATGGCAAGGAATAGCAGAGGTGAATCAGGTTCAGCTGTGATATTAAGGGCAGAGAAGTAAGGAGATTGTAAGGAAGTCCAAAGAAGCCACAAAATGTGACAGTGGCATCACCAGCAGTTGTATATCTGCTGAAGAGCAGAACTCTGTCAATCAGTGTAAGTATCATGTAATTTACACATGATTTCATTGAAGCAGTGATAGGGATAGGGAAGATGTTAATATCTTGGCACTCATCCCAAATCTTTCTCATTTTTATTGTCATTATGTACTGAAAGAATCTCTTGCCATTTAATCTTGCTATGTGTGTATAAGTAACTGAGAAAGTGATGTTTTACTTCCCAAGATCTTCACTTGGCCACCTCAGGAGACAGTTCTACAGCATCCAAACAGAGGCCAGTGGCTAGAACATATAGGTCAAACATACAGTGATACTGGAGTTGTGTCTGCAAGTTAAAGTAGTCAAAACAAGACTGTAATACACAGTGACAACAGGACCAAATTTGTAGCAGAAAATGTCTCATGCATTCACCATGAAATTGATCAAAATTCTCCTGATTCCTCTTGTACACTTTCTGTGCTGTTTTTGATGCAGGGTAGGAAAGAAAGGGCAGCATAGAAACCACTGCCTGCACTGGAGGTTTACAGCTGTACTCTGTGCTGGGACTTATGGGGCAGATGAAAACAGATGAACCTGGACTGTAGTAGAGCCAAGATGCAAATGCCTCTACATGAGATGCACCATTTTTAAACTGGTGGTGAAGCTGCCTCTCAACATTATTTTATGGTAGCTATCCACATTGGAATGGAGAAAGTCAAAATTATCCAGGCTTTAATTTTATAATTTCTGATGAGATGCCTTGTAAGAAAATGCCTTTGAATAAAATTATTTTGCACCATAAATCTAAGCCTCAGCCTGCTGTTATGGAGCAGAGAGTTACTGTCACAAGATGTAAACCTCCAGGTCTACATGCCAGAGTCATATACTATCTCCTAGCACTTTGCCAGGTCCTAGCCTGAATCAAAAAATCCTAATTATTTTATTATCTGAGCATTCTACCATGGATTTCATTCCTTTTCCAGCAGCTAGAATTCTGTATTTTCTCTCAGATTTTCTTCAGACTGATATGGCTTCAATATTTTAAACCAAAATGGAAAGACTTTCAGATAAATACCTAGAAAACTAGAGTTATAATTTGTGTTCTAGACTACATAGTCAACATACATCTAACTTTACATGTATGTGAGTCTCAATGTCTTCAGTCTTAAATACGTGGTGAGGTGAGTGGATCTGTCTTCTTTAACTTTAGGAAGTGAATAATTTTACAGAATTTCTGAACTGCTGTTTTTCAGTGAAATTTAAAACTGGGTTGATATGTATGTTCAGTTACAGGCTGCTCAGAAGGTCATTCTGCTGGCAACAGTGGAGTGAACACTTACCTGTTAACAACAACAAAGACAGTAAAGACATACAAGGATTTGTTTTTTAATTCATTTTCAGGAAATTTCACTGTTGGTCATAAGACAAATAAGTAGGAACTAAATATTTGCAAAAACTAAAGGAATATTGACACTCTACTGTCTCGAAATTCGTATGATCTTCTCACAATTAATTAAATCAATATCACTTCCTATTTTTGGGCTGTAGCTTCAGTGACTTTGGAGGACTGTAGAAATTAGGCTTTTAAAAGGATTTCAATAGTGCTTGTTTAATGCCAGAAAAAAAATTTATGAGGTTAAAAAACCTCATGAAAGATGAAGATTAACTGTAGCTAGGGGCATGAGAAACTTGTGTAATTTATTTTCCATATTATCTTGTCTTCTTTATTTCCACTGAATTTTTCTCAGATTTTGGGGTTGTCTGTGTCTTGGTTTGGAAAGACAGGTATCTGCCAGGAAAAGCTGGAGTTTCCCTTGGAATGGAGAATGTAAACCCCTCACCCCCGCCAAATTATAAATTTGCAATTAAGGGCTTTTAGGCAAAGATTTGGGAATAGGAATAACAGTTCTTTACTAGGAATATTAACAATACAAATGTAATAGAANTGACTGCTTTTAACTGAAATAGAATACATACCCCTGGCTCCACAACCCAGGACAGTCTGCTATCTTCTGAGCTTGTGTGCACCAAATGGTATTCAAAGGTGAAGTCAATCTGCTGCTTGAAATGAACTGCAATTGTCAGAAATGGTGGAAGTATTTGGTATATGTTTATTGTTTCTTTTTTATCCCTGTAGTTACCCTATGCCTTAAAGCAATTTTATTTATCTTATTTTTTTCAGGACTGACAAATCTTGAAAGGATTCTGAGAACACATTCATCATTTTGTAAAGGCTTGACCAATGAATTTTATAAAAACTTAAGAATATTTTGTAAATATCTGCCCAATGACTGCCGAAATTTCAGTCAAGGAGAGCCTATTAATAGGAAACATGTCATACATTTTTATCTGTGATTTATAATGCCTTCATTATACTGTGAAAGTCTGCTGGTGGAGGAAGAAGACTCCTTTTGTTAAGAATTTTTTTCCCTGGTGGAAAAGACTGGCATCCCTTCATAATATGAAGCCCTTTGAGAAAAGCTGGTTGTTTTTACTGCTGCCTATCATGTTAAAAATTGTGTGCTCCTCCTTTATTAGTGTGAACCTTGGGGTAAAAGTGATGAAAGGACAGTCTGTCTTTCTGTCAGAAGAAGACCTCAAGTTTTCCATCCCCAGAGGGAAAGATGTCTGCAAAGTAGAAGTTGTGATTAATGAACCAATAACACAGAGGGTTGGGAAACTTACTCCACAGGTATTTGTGCTCTGTTTTGCTGCTTTGAGTGTTATGTGTGCAGGTGTGGGAGAAACTGAAAAGACCTGCTTTTATTGATTTTTGTTCTTCTTTTGGGTAGTGACTAAAAGGCATGAAACTGAATGGTGTGTGAGACACCATTTGCTTAAGTAGACAGCTGGCAGAGAACTGCAACCCTGAAATCCAAAAGCTGAGCTCAGAAGCAGGAGTGCATGGAAGTGAGTCTGGTCAGAGTTTCCTTTCAAATGTGAGGAACTTTTGAAGTGAGGTACTTCAAAACTTCCCGTTAGGAGATGTCCTCCAGTCTCTCGCTTATTTTCCTCCCATGAGGGTAATCAGTGCCCCTTGAGTAATGCATAGCCTGCTACAGTATTTTGAATTTTAGTCACAGAGCCACTACTTAAGGACCAATTAAGAAAAAAATAATCACATACAGTAAGCACATTGTGTACAGCATTGTTTGTTCTGCTGTGCAACAGCCAAATTGTTAGCAGATGGCAAATACATTAAAACTCCTGTTTTCTGTTCAAATGTCAAGCTTGTAGGAATAATGAAATGTATTTCATGTATTATCATTCTACTATTCATCTGCTTTACAAATTGCCCCACCTTAGTTATAGCAGGAAAGAATTGAAAGTAGTTGTCATGAAGATATAATGTTATAGACAGAATATAAATGGTTTCAATGATTCATAACCAAGCAGGTTCTGGTGTTTTGAAGAATTCTAGTTTGTGCTACAGCATACACGTTTGTATGTTTGCATATGAATATAGTTTTTAACCTCCTTTCCTGGGTTTTTGGTGGCTTCTGTGAAGATAGGTGAAGGAGCACCAGTCTCAATAGATTTTTCAAAACTTCTATTTTGGTCATCAGTATTATTTTTGCAAACCACTAACAAGTACTTCAGCTGAATTAGCACTCCTAAGGAGCAGAAGCTCCAGGGAAAACAGGAGGTGATGGACAGGACAATGTGTGACCCTCTCTAGAGACTGGCCTCAAGTAGTGTAGTGCATCTGCTGAAACTACCCAGTGCTTGTTTTCTACCAGCCCAGGGGCATTGACCATAGTACCCCACCTCTGCTTCTCCAGGATGGGTTGGTCCTTGACTCACACAAACATACAATCAATAAGGCTGGAAAGACCTCAAAGAATTTTGAGTCCAACCATTAACTCATCACTGCCAGGTGTGCTACTAAACCGTGTCCCTAAGACCTAGCTATATACAATTTTTGAATGTTTTCAAATATGGTGATTCCACCACTTCCTCAGGGTACCTGTTCTAATGCTTGACCAACCTTCCAGTAAAGAAATTTTTCATAACATCCAATCTAAAGGAAAGGAGGAAAAGAGGAACTTACATGTGAAACCTATGGTGAACCTCTTCTGTAGGCTGTCTGTCTGGCTGAGGAGTAACTTTGTTTTCTATTTCTGCCTCAGCCTCTGTGTGCAGTAGGACACAGATATTTTGAAATAGCCACTTTGTCCTCTGTAACCCCATATGTTTCAAGCACAGGGCTAGAGGCCCTTTTCAAGAGATCCCAGGAGGTGTGCATCCACTGTACCCTAATTTCCGAACAACTTCCTCTCTCCTAGCCCCACTTCTGTTAAGCACCTGTTCTTTCATGGCCCTGAATATATGCCCAGGCAGTTGAGTGTGGAAGCTGCAGGCACTCATGTAGAGGGAAGAGCTCTGCTGGGCAAGTGGCCCTAGGACACTGGTCTGGAGAGAGGCTGTGCCTGTAGGTGGTGTCTGAGCTTTCATTGTTCCTGAAAAAAGTCAGGAGTCCATATCTCCTTCTGCCACTCATGATCTTTATACAGGAAATTCTGCAGCCAGAAAATGTCTCTGGTATGATCTGGCTTGCTACCATTAAAGTGAGTAATGTTCTAGGAATGTATGACAATTTAATTATAAATTGTAATTGAAAAGCAGTTGAAGTGGAAAAAAAAAACGAAGCTCAACAGTAATTAGGAAAAGATTTAGATTTCCTTTGTCTTACCCAGTGAATTTATAGACAATTAGAGTTGCCTGTTCATACAAAAGGAAAACATATATGGAAACAGAAAACAGATGTTTCTTTTTGCAAAGCAGATTGTGTCTCGATACACATATAAACTCACTGTCAGTCAATGGTAGCAAACCTTTGTGAAAAGGTTCTAAATTTTCCAGTCGCTTGTTACCAATTAAGATGTGGAACTAATCATGTCTTAAAAATAAGGGCATTAATTCTTTGATATGTTTGGATCCAGTGAGATGCATCCCAGAGTCCTAAGGGTTGATGTAGTTGTGAAACCACCTTCCATGATATTTGAAAAGTCATGGCAGTCAAGTGAAACCCCAGTTTCCAGACTGGAAAAAGGGACATACAGTACCCATCCTTAAAAAGGGTAGAGCTTTCCTGGGAATTATTGAGCTGTCAGTGTCTGCTCTGTGCCTGGGAAGATCATGGAACAGATCCTCCAAGAAGCTGTGCTAAGGCACAGGGAGGACAAGGAGGGGATTTGAGACAGCCAGCACAGCTTCACCCGGGGCAGGTCCTGCCTGACCAACCCAGGGACTTTCTGTGATGGAGTGACTCCATCAGTGGGTAAGAGAAGAGCTTGGATGTCTTTTATCTGGACTTCTGTAACCCCTTTGGCCTTGTCCCCCACAGCACCCTTACGTAACAAAATCCTATTGACTTTGAGAGCTCTACACTGATTTATGTCAGTGAAGAATCTTACTTTCAGTGTACAACATTAAGCTTCTGAAACTGCAATATGAGTCAGTTTTGTATATAATACACTTATTTTTTTCTTTAAAGTAACATACCATATAACTACTTCTTAATCTTTTTTCCATTTTTGTAGAATATCACATAAGAGTAACCAATTGATTATTTAAATATCACATTCCTTTATGTTAATTTCTACTAAGAAAGAAAGGCCATTAAGTAAGAAAAAGACATATCTGTTGTCTTTGTTTAAAATAAAAGCAGAACACATATTTCTATGGCATTTAAAAATACTACACAATAGAACAGCCACAACATAGTCAAAACTTCCATCATATGAGAGTAATTTTGTTTTCCACAAATTGATCTTGTTCTTCCTTTCTAAGCAGTCCCAACAAATAAAACAAAGCATATTTTCCATAACACCACAGATTATTCCAAGAGGTTAATCCATGTTTATATGTCCAAAAATCAACTAACTCATCACTTACAAAAAAAAAAAAAAAATCCAAAACAAAACCAAAAAAATAAAAGACTTTGCACAATGCACTGTTTGATGAATGTTAAAAGCAGGCAATAAATGTTAAAATTACTAGGACTATAGAAAAATTATCGCATTGCTTGAGCATCTGAGAATAACTTCAGTGGAAGTAGACCCTTTCACTAATAATGAAAGCTGAGAAATTCTAATTATTCTTCCATTATAGAAGGATGTAAGTTCTATTCTGTGTAATGCTAGAAATAAACAAAGTTCAATAATTCTTATACCTTTCAGTGGAAATCCACAAGGTGTTCATGAGGTGGTCATGCTTCAGGTAACTATGCATTAACAATTAATTTAGAATTAAATTATTACAAAAATTTTACACTGAAAGACAAAGCCTCCAAAGACTTTCTCTATGAGCTTCACTTTCAGTCAACATTTTAGAGTCTTACTGAAGTCCTTCAGCCATTTCAGCATCATCTAAAGTGATTGGGGATACAAAGACAATTCATGCAATGCACTTCATTTTCATGATTCTTTTGTCATATTTTAATAAGTGACTGTCATTAAGAAATTACCTCCTATTTTTTTGAAAAAAAAAGTGACTAGTCAGTCAGCCATATACATATATTAATTGCTATTACTTACAGCCTCATTAGGGCTGTTAGTGAATGTTGAACAGATTTCACTTTAGTCCATGGAAGTTCATATAACCATTTGTCAATATTGCCCTGAAAAAATGCAATGAAAACTACATTTAGGTTCATAATGAAATGCTTAGGAAATGCAGTGATTTTGATTTCTTGCTGGCTAGAACATGCATTTTCTCTCTGGGCATCTTCCATCCTCCATGGACTGTGTAGGGATTCTATGTTTATCACAAGGATAACATAGACATAGTCTTGTCAATGCTAGGAGCTTTCAGTTGGTGTTTCAGTAAAAAAACAATACTTCATGGGAATTATAAATTGTCAGTCTTGCAAATTGCAATATCTGAGAACATGAAAATTGCATGCCCCAGAATCCAAATCCCTTTTCCAAAGAACAGGTGTGTCAAAGCAACATTTTTTCTATTTGTGTCAGGCATGTTTCCTCATTTGTCTTGCTTTCACAAGTCAACCAACCATTAAATAAATCAATCTGCCTGAAGAACTCTCTGCCTTAGATTAAATTGTTAATGGTTAAATTGTGGCAACACAGACTCACAAATATTGCCTGTATTAGGTATGTTGTAAGAATTAGCCTATTTTGAATTAGCTGGTAGGGAAATACAAATACCTACTTCCTTTTGTGCTGTAGATTGCATTGATTTTCAGGCTGGATGTTGGTACAGCACAGAGATGACATCTAGTCTAGAAAAGAGCTACTGGTACAAAGTCAGTATCACAAAAACTGGGAACAACTCTGAGTTGGCAAAGTTTCTAACAGAGAAATTTCACTGGGTCGTACTTTTGTGGTACAGTTGTAGTGGCCATAAAGACAGACTTACTATATAATCAAGCTGTTGTCATGAGAAACTTTAAAAGTCGATAAATCTCAAATTATAATGCTGGAATTGCTGGCTTTTCAGCACCACTGCAGTTGTATGCACTTCTGGATATATCTACACCTTTAACTCCACAGGCTACAGTGGTAAAGGAGGTGATGTCAAACTATTTGTTGTACTGGGGAGGGACTTGGCAGCCTGAAAAATTCACATATCACCTTTGCCCTTCTAATAGTGAAGTGCTGGCAACCCCATGTTTAAGTGGTTGCTCTGACTCTCACGGGGAGATTACAGTACAGCTGAATCCCTATTCATAGAAATGAACCACATACTAAAAATTTCCCCAGTCTCATGTATTCCAGGCACTCAGAGAGAAGTGGGACAGGTGCTGTGAAGTTGATATCTTTGGCAGTGTGGTACCAGCCTATTCTTTCTCCTTCATAGGTTTTTGACTGTCACTTCCTTCCCAATGAAGTCAAATATACCCACAATGGATGTCCGATTTTAGATGAAGACATGGTCATGCTTAGGCTGTACAGGTAAGCAGCAGCAGATCACACTTTACTGTTACCAGGAGCTCAGCTGATCTTAGGAAGAGCAAGCAGTCAATTTTTTACAGTTAAAGCATGTTCTGCTGTACATGTTGCAGCTGCTTAGGTCCACTAGCTGCATCATTAGTCAACAAGTGACCATCTGTTTACAGAAACATTTCTCACCCTATATTGCAGATATGCTCATTTAATGTGTATTATGTATTGCTGGCTTATTACCTAAAACCACTGGTTTTTCATTATGCTATAGAAAGTACAATATTATGCTATGGAAAGACAATAGTACTTTTGATGCCTTGTGAGGCTACTTGGAACAGAAGCTATAGAGTGTTAAAGGAATAAAGTAGGTATTTATCAAAAGGCCTTTAAAGGATACACCTTTAAAGAGCCTGGCTGAGGCTACACCTTAAATGGACCCAAGATAGACTCAAGATGGATTCTGAGTCACAAGTTTTCACATTTTGGTAAGTTTTGGTCTATTTACATATTGGGGTTGATTGTCCAGTTACAGCTCAGGTTATGAAGTTCCATCCTCCCAGATTGCTCTCCACAATTTGCTGTGGTTAAACTTTTTGGACCATGGTGTCCTTGGTTCTCAAGCTGGAAAAGGATTTTGTCTAACTAACCTGTGAAGAGAACTTGCTGACACTTCATATGAAGTTTAGAACTATATACTAATGCAGTGCAGAATCTGAAAAATATGAAAGCTATAACTTAAGGCATCACTTTCAGAATACTGCATGTTCTCTGCTGCCCTGCTGATAGGCACAGACACTTTCATATATACACAGAGAGTAACCTCTCCTTCACACAGACACCCTGCTTATAAGTAGGGGGATTTGGGCAGCAGGGTCTGGATTATGGTGATTCAAGGCTTGAGCACACAGAAAGACGTTCAAGTAATTCAAAGACGAGATAAATGCCCAAATCACAAAGCAACAGAAGATGGGAAGAAGTATAACTAATTTTCTTCTGTCACTTGCAGGTTTACACAAACGGAAACATTTGTAGAAACATTCACCCTTCATGTGAAGTTACTTGAGCCAGACTGTAACATCATAAAAATGCGCTCTCATGCTTTGGAGGTTCCTGAATACTATGGTCTGTCTAGGGTGATTGACAAGAATGTTCTCACCTTTGATTATGACAGGAAGATAAACCTGGATTGCACCATTTCCATAATCTCTTCAGAAACTCACCTGCCTGCTCATGGCCAGCTTATTGCCAGGAAAGTGCAGCAAGAGAAGTTTCGTGGAGATCAGCCATGGAGCTTCTTCCCGGGCACTAGTATGATGTGCTTTTGTTGTTTGCATGAGTGCGTTCAAAGAGATGCAGCAGATTAAGTCTGCAGCAGTGGGTTCTTTCAGACATGCTGTGTAACAGTGGGTCGTGTGAAGTTTAATGAACAGCTTGAGCTATCATGGGCATGAAAGGGACATGAAGTTTTACTGAGGCACCATGCAGATCACAGATCTGGGTCAATAATTTCTTGACTGGATTCTGTTTCTGGCTCCTAGACGTGGACCAATGTGACAGCTTTGTGAGTGCCAAGACTCAGTAGAAACAGCACAGGTAGTTGCTGGAGGCAGCACCTAACCAGGACATCAAGGCAGGATGCAGTTGAAAGATGTCAATTGAAAACAAAATCCTGTAGGAGAAAGCAAGGAGCTTCATCATCACCCTCTCATTGCACACTCTCTCAGGGTTACTTTAGCTAGATGGGCAGGTTCCCCATATCGGTTTCTGCTTTGGTAACTGTTACACTATTGCTGTTGGGTTACAGAGCACAGCCTGGGCCAACAGTGCAGAAACAGGAGCTGTACACTGGGACTAGGAGTTATTAACAACAAAGAGATGAGCTGTGAAGAATTTCTAAGGATGGGCATTCAATATCAACACCTTGACCCCCCCTCACCTGACACTGATTATATTCCTGTGAGGTTGGATCTCTCAGACAGCAGAAGCAAAACTCTGCATAAGGTTAGATTTTTATGCAAGTTTGTAATGTCTGGTTGTCATCCTGTGTTGTTGTTGTTTCTTTTTTAGTACATGTTTTTCTCTTTTTCACATTTGAAGAGAGATAGGGAACTTTAAATTTTTTCAGTTCTTAGAACTTTTCCAGCTAAGCTAATGAAAGGTATTATCTCCATGCCTCTGTGATTAGACCGTTTTGGATACAGAGAAACAGCTCTGGTTGATTACTATCAGACATAAGTACTTTATCCTGAGAGAAAAATTAATCCTGGCATAATTCCTCAACTTTTATGCAGCATGATCTGCACTGACTTCAACATATACAGTAATTAATAAGTTAAGAGCTCTGTGAACATATTCAGTTAATAATAATTAATAATAGTGTGTGCATGTTTCTGTCAGATAAAGTTATTCATTGAACTCAAATCAAATTAAGTAAGTCATTTCAGCCCCAAATTAAGGATACAAATAAGGCTAGTGAACCTGAAAGTCATATTCATGATGTCTCAATATTTACTCTGGCATTTGCTAATTAAAGTATTTCAATTTTTCTTTTTGAAATAGTTACTGCTGTAACATGTACCCTGATTTGCTATGTGAAGTTAAAAGAAATGGGATTTATTTTTTCACTTTACTTTGCCTTTTCAGTTGTCTCATTTTTTTCCTCTTGTAGACGGAGTATGCATGGCTCCCTGTTAAGATTAGAGGTGCTGCTCCCAACCAAATACCTAAAGCTGCCCCAATGGCAAAGTTCATCCTGGAAGTAGATCAATTTATTTTAACACCTATTACAACCACAATCATTGATGCTGAAGACAATGAAACTCCAAAGTCCCTGCTTATATTCAATATTACCAAGCCACCTCCACAGGGCTTTATCACTCACCTCTCTGACCACACAAAACCTGTTGGCTCCTTCACGTGGAAGGATCTCTGTGATATGCTCATTGCTTATCAGCCTCCAAATAACAGCCACACAGAGAGGAGGAATTATGAGGTAACAGTGGGATGTGTGAACATTTGCTGTTTTTCACCTCCTTAAGATTAAAATGTAATCATATGTAATGGATATTTTTTCAGGGAAAAAAGTTTTAAAACTATATGTAATACAGGAGCAGAAGTAAGATCTTTTACCACTTTCTCCTCTGACACATCATCTTAACTAACACAAAACAGATGTTTATTGCTCACTACATAAGAATTTCTTTGTACTGAAAATCTTTTAGTCCCTCTGAATGATAAATATCTAAAATGAATTTT
>VWYO01025626.1:23051-38457 GCA_013400275.1 Rhadina sibilatrix
TAAATCTATTTTCCCTTTTATCCGTTTTGGAGGGAACATTTTATAACAATTTGAAAAAGATCTAATGTCTTAATAGGAATGAAAAATAAAGAAAAAATGGAGTTACAGGAAAACTGGGTTTTATTTGTACAGCATTTTCTTGAAGAGTGGACTGTACATAAAATAGTATGAATATTAAGGGCAAATATATGATGGAATTGGGATAGTGGGGTAGCATGTGGGAAAGACCAAGGCTTGTTGGTGTTGTTTCAAGTGGAAGTGTGCAAAAATGAACAACTAGGGAAAAGGGCATGATATACTACCGGCCATTTAAAGCCTGGAAATCTTACAGGACTAAGTCCAATCCAAACAGATTTATAATCCCTGCACTGGAAAGGGAACAAGAGTCTCTCATCTAGAGTGCATTCATATTAAATCATCAAAATGAAAATATGTAAGATGAAACAAGTCTAAAAGTTAACACCGGGGAAGGTGGAGTTTTCCTACAGTAGAAAAGGAAAGGAGCTGATAAGAAGGTACCTCACGTCTTCCAGAGAAACCTCACCTGAGATGCCTAAGTAAGAATGAACACTAAGTAAGAAGGAACACTCTCCTCTCTCAGGAAGATCAACGTAAGTTTTTAACTGCAGACTCGCCAAAGAATCTAAATGCCCAGTTTCAGACATTGTGACATTTCAAGTGCAATGCTCCTGTCGGTGCAAATGTCCAGAAACATGCCTCATTAGATTATCAGAAAATAGGAAACCAGATGTCAAGGAAACTTTCCTGCCTGACCTTTCAGATGCCCCTCTTTGTGAGGTACAATTGCACCACCCAAGACTTTCGCTGCTAGGACTGAAGCCATGCACAGCAGGGTCCAGTGACCTGATGGATGTCCTGCTTGACTTCCTACACTCACACTAACACACACTAACACTTCCTGTTACTGCCTCAATCTGGGTTTCCCATATCAGAATCCTAGCTGTCTGTTTCCTTTATGTAATTTAACTGTGGTGCAGCAACACAAACTTAGTTCAAACTGGGTCCCCTCCAGGGAGGGACCTTGAACAAAAGAATCCCTCACTTTATACCCCCACAATCTGTGTGCATTTGTTCCAATGGTGATATTTGTTCTTGTTGCTCATTGGGTCCTACAGTCTCTGGGTGAACAGCCACACCCTATGCCCTTTTTTACATGAAGGGTTCATGCTTGTTCAGGGTTCTTTGCGTTGGGCTTGAGATATTTCCCCCCACCCAAGGCACAATGTGCAACTTGCACATGAAGCAACCTGCACTAGGTGCATCCTGCAACAACAGAATTGGTTATTTCTCTGAAAAAAATTCCGTAAAAACTGAACAAATTCAAGTATGTCAGAAGCTGTTATCAGACTTTTAGGTGGCTTAGAATCATAGCTTTATAGAAGTATTAAGGTTGAAAAGAACCTCCAAAATTATCTTCATCTTAATATCACCATGCCCACTAAACCATATCATGAAGTGCCATGTCTACTTGTTCTTTGAACACTTCCAGCGATGGTGAGTCCACTACTGCCCTGGGGAGCTTGTTCCAAAGCTAAATCACTCTTTCAATGTAGAAATATTTCTTAATATCAAATCTAACCCTCCACTGGAATGCCTTTCACACGTAGATGTGTAGATAGAATTAATTCTGGGTTTTTTCCCTGGTTGGAAACACCTTTAGAAGTGTTAAACACTGACACTGACGTAACTCTCCTCTCTTTGCAGGCCTCAACCTCCTAGAGGGGCAGTCCCGACCCATCACATGGCAACACTTCCAAATAGTAGACAATGATGACATCCAAAATGTTCGCTTGGTCACAGCTGACGGCTTACAGCATGGGCGGCTGTCAGTCAGAGGTAGGTAATTTCAGCTCCAGGGACTGGAAAAATCTCCTCTATGGTAAAACAACACCTCTGCTCCCTCTGCTGACCACCTTCCCCTGCTACAACTGTGCTAGGCATGGGTATTAAAATAGGAATGTTCAAAAGTTCAGTATTTAAACCTTCACTTTCCTAATGTATGTTCGGGATCCAAAGGCAGATTTTTAAAGAAATCAGCTATGCTTTCATTGAGAAACATGATTGAGGAGAAATACAGTCAATACACTTCTAGTTCTTACATTTTTGCCTGCAGATGTTAAGGAATACCAAGTGATTTTGATTTGTTGGTAAATACAACATTTGGATATAGTTGTTACTGGCAGCTTTAAGGTTTATTTCAAAAAATGAAATAAATTAGACTTATAACTCATTAGCCTTCTGCATTATCAATATTACTAGTTTTGCTCTGCAGCACAAGTCACCACAGTTCTTGGGGAAAAGGTTATGTAATAGAAATCATTCTGTTCTTTGCAGGGTGGGAACATGTTGCCACTATCAGTGCTGAGTTTTTTGAAAATTGAATGTGTTCATGTAATATGCATAACCTAAGGACATAAAGGAACCATTTAAAGAAAAGGAAATGCAGTGTTTTGAATACAGCAGACATGGAAACTATTCAGAAGTAAATTTAAATTGAGGAAACTTCTGACAAGTATTCCAGTGTCTGCAAGATCATCCTCCTGGAAAGCTACAGACAGGAACTGTGTGGTATCAGCAGTGCTAGGTGGGTTCAGCTGCAGAGAGAGTCTTAGGGAGACTGTGCAGCCAATCAGGGTCCATCTCCTGGTGGCAGTCCTGCCCTTGCATACTGAATTTGAGGGATTCTCAGACCAGACCAACCAGAGGTGGATATTTTGTCTCCAGTGACTGCATCTTTTTCTTTTTTCTGTCTGCATAGGTACATGCCAAGGAAGACATCACCACAACTTTTGACAATTGTCTTTTTTTGTAAAACCTTAGAGCAATGCTTGGATTCTTTTCTTGGTGTCCCTGGGGAGACCATACATTTTAGTCCCAGCTTGCAGTTCCTGAATGTTTTAACTTGCCTTTATATTTGTCTGTGTGCATAACATTTCTAGTGAAGCAGAGGTATAAAACTGTCTTATTACAGACAATAACCTCAATATACCCAAATCTCCACATCATTGTACTTTACTTGCAATGAAATCCTGATCTTTAATTATAGGTACTATATTCTTTGATGCCTAAAATGCATGTAAAATGCTCTGATAAGGAAGTAGAGGTTGAAATTAAAGTGGAAACAATCACAGTTAGAAAAATCCCTGATATCTCCAGTTAACATTTAGTGACATTTGGAGGATTTTTTTCTGTTGTCTCAGTTGCAAATTTTGCATTCTTATTAGCTATTCCAACTCCTACAAACTTATTTTTGGTAAGTGAAGTTACATTTGATTTTTCTACTTAGGAATATATTGTTCATCTCTGTTCCTTAATAATCTTCATGTTAGTGAAAATATACTTTTCTGGGCTGAACCACACATTTTTGCTGTTTTCTTCCACTGTTTTGACAGGAGGGAAAGGATTCATGTTCACCGTCTCTGACATTCAGGCTGGAGTTGTTCACTACCACCACGATGACAGTGATTCTACTAAGGACTTTGTGGTATTTAGAATTTTTGATAGCTCCCACAGTATTCGCCATAAGTTTCCAATAAATATCCTCCCTAAAGATGACAGCCCTCCATTTCTGATCAGCAATGTGGTCATTGAAGTTCATGAGGGACAGACGATCCTGATTCAGGGCTCCATGCTTCATGCTTCGGACATGGATTCCAGTGATGACCACATACTATTCAATATCACCAAGCCATCACAGGCTGGAGAAATCATGAAGAAACCAGGACCAAATCTGTTAGGTAAAGAAGCACATCCACAAAAACCCACTTTCCTTTGTCCCTCCCTTTTAAAAATACAGTAAATGTTACAGTCAGATGTTATTTTGGCTCAGGACAAAAAATGGCAAATTTGGACTTCCTTTGTTGTAGTGTAAAACCCCGTCACTAATGAATGTTGGTTTCTGCACTAAGATTACTGTCACTGTGTACACAATTTATCCTGTATTTCTTCCATTCTGAATTTACTTTTCTTTCCAGTACTTTTCTCTGGAAAAAGTATTGGGCTAGTCAGGAGTTAGTTTACATGCAAGGATCTGTGACAAATTCAGAGCTAATAAATGATGCTAATTATGCTAAATGATGAGAAAGCTTTCCTTCCATGTAATGGAATTTCCTTCCATGGAATTTCCAGAAATTCCTGTGCTAGGCTGTAGAGGCTGCTAGTCCTGCAAATTTTCTTCTGAACAGGGCTTTCAGCCTGCTTGCTGAATTGCTTCATTTTTTGAATGATCTTTAAGTGACACAGAAAAGAAGTTGTTGGTGATCTTCAGAGAATGTGGAAGACAATAAGAGAACACTTCAAGGACTTGCTTTAGTTAGGGTGAAAAAGAGGCCATTAAACTTCCCCAGTTATTTGCACAGCTAATGCATAAGTTTAATGTAGTATTAAAATCATGGAGTTTTCAATAGAAGATATATTCTTCATTTCAACAGGGTATTCTGTGAA
This sequence comes from Rhadina sibilatrix, assembly GCA_013400275.1. Taxonomy (NCBI): domain Eukaryota; kingdom Metazoa; phylum Chordata; class Aves; order Passeriformes; family Phylloscopidae; genus Rhadina; species Rhadina sibilatrix. Next base: position 27,516 of record VWYO01025626.1, read on the forward strand.
CAGTTTTCTTCAGAGGGATCTATTTAATGGAATAATTTATTACCATCATTTGGGAGGAGAAGTATTTGAAGATTCCCTTGAGTTTGTGCTATGTGATAGCCATGACCCTCCAAATCTCTCAGAGCCACAGGTATGAAATGGAAGAATCTTTGCAGTATCCTGATTTTTTTCTTCAAATGGTTGATATATTAAATGTTCTGCAGTCTTTCAAATAAAACTAGTATAGACTGTTTCTGATGACAGTCATCACCACAAACAGTGTTCTTCAGGGCTATTTCTTGTTCTTGCTTTCAATGGGGTAATTCTCCCCCTGGCAAAGTAGAGACAAGTTAATTGAAAAGACTTCTTATGCTATAAAATGAAATGTTGAAAACAATTTATATTTGGAAACAGTATAACAGTACAATTAAAAACCCTCCTGAAGTCAACTGAGAATAAACTATTCTTTTCATGCAAGAGTCCAACATGCTGAATTTAACTTTGCATTTAAAGGGAAACCTTTAAGATTCAAAATCTTTGCCTTTAACTGTTATATACCTCCATTACTCATGTGATGATAAGATGGCATGACAGCCACATCCTGTATCACATAGTTCAGTGATCCACTTCTGAGTGCATGTTGGTGTAACAGCTACTTATGATAATCCTACTAAAAGGAATGGCTGATGGTTCTACTGTCTCCCCAATTCCAGGTGATGATGGTTCACATTATTCCTGTGGATGACCAGCTACCCAGAGAAGCTCCAGGAGTGACCCGTCACCTGGTTGTTAAGGAGACTGAGATTTCTCACCTAACTAAGAAACATCTCCACTTCACAGATGTGGAAGAGCAAGACAGGGAGCTCACATACACCATAACCACCTCCCCATTTTTCTCTTGCATCCGTGGGTAGGTGCAACCTGACATACCTTTCATGTGAGACAGGGGAATAACTCATGTAAGGGGAGCAGCCTCAGTGGCAGTAATATACTTGTGCCTCAAGTTCTTCATCTGTTGAAAGTGCAGATGACAACAGCTGGATGCTGTTTGCCTGTTGATAATCAAGGGTAAGCTAGAGCCTGAAGCAACAGAGTGATACACAGAGTAACAAAAAATAGGTAATGCATAGCTGAACACGTGCATTTTATACTGACTTGTGGGATCCCATACAGCCTCAAGCAGAAGTCACAGCACCTCTCCTAACTGTTAGAATGGGGCTGACCTGTGCCTGCCCCAGACTGAGAGTAGGAGATGCTGCAGCTTTTTCAAGAATATGTGTCAGGCACTCCTGGTTGTGGACTAGGAAGATGTGGAGCAGAAAACAGGCAGAACATGTTGTGGGAGCAAAGGAGGTATGGAATTAATGGGTATAGTAGCATTAGAGCATCAGCAACAATTTGCTATATGAAAAGTTTTAAACCCAGAGATATAGTTTAAGTTGAAGATCAACACTTTCAATTTTGACCTCAAGCAGCAAAGCATCATTATGTAGCTGGAGGAGAAGGCTGGTTTGCTATCAGTCAAATAACCACATGGTTATTCAGTTTGCCAGTTACTGCTGTTGGAAAGCTGTCTTGCTGAAAACTGGTTGATTTATAAAATGCATATAACTAGAAATAATTTATTTTTCTACTTAAAGATAAATGCAGGTGTGCAAGTAATAAGAATACAATGGACTAGACTTGTAGGTGGTGTAAATGGTATCTGGGGTGTGTAGAGACACACTTACAGCAATTCCAGAGCTTGCTTATAAATTATGAGATGATTTTCTGTGACCACACTAAAAAGTATTTCTTTTGGTCAATTTTCTGTGGTACTGTTTAAATGGATAACAAGGATGGAAGAAAGGAAAATGTTTTTCCTTTCAAAGCAGTTGGAAGTGTGAAGATAATTTGAAATGCAAGATTGGGCTACGTGGCTATTTTTCTTGTTCTTTGGTATTGCTAGCCAAGATGTGACACACATATTTTTGTGTAGCTACTCAGATGCTGGGAAGTTGTTTATGGTGGACACCATCCCCAAATTGGTCAAGGATCCTGCTGCTCTTGCACTGCGGTCATTTACTCAGGTTTGTTATGTTACCTGATACTAGAATGAATTCCAAACAATTTTCAAAAGTTACAAGTGTATAGCTTTTATTTGACAGGAAAACAGGAGGTGAAAGCTGAGGAGCAGTGCTATCACAAGCTCTGCTTAAGAAACTTAAAACTCTGCTATTCAAATACCAGATTTTAAAACAAATTTCTATCCTGCTTCAGATTTGCAATATGTAAACACAAATGTCCTAAAACCAGGAGGGGCTACAGTTGCTTGGGTAGGCTGAATTTGGCTCACATGATGTAAGAGGAATGAAAAAGTATGCAAAATGTGGAAATGAGACCTTGAATAGTTTCCTGCTTCATGTCAGTCAATGTCTTCACCAGAAGATGTAGTACAGGATGGAACAGTCTGGAACAGATTTTTTCAGGATTTTGTGGTTCAGTTTTCATGATTTTGTAGTTTAACAAATAAATATTAATAAATTGTCCTGTTTTATATCCTGCTGTATGATTAAAGTTCCATAATGATCATTGCAGTACCATAATGCGAGCTCTGACCCTACAAATCCTAAACCATGTGCCTAATATGGGTATCTGGATTCAAGATTTTCATGTTCCTATCACTGGCTTGCCCTCGCCATGAAACACAGGACATGCAGTTACTAAACACACTGATGAGGGCAAATTCAGCTGCTATGGCAGATGTTAGCTTTTATTAATTGTATATTTTAAAGTCACAGTTAGAAAAAGTCCTTAAACCAGCTTTTTAAAGGGATATATGTAGAAGTACCTATTACCTCTGCTATCACTTCTAAACCACATCTGTACTTTTTGCTACAGGTTTGAGTACTTGAATCTGTACTCACCTAATTTGTATCTAAAGATGCATTTAATCAAGGTATGGGCAGTAGCTAAAGAGTATATGCAAAATTTCTGAAATCTATTTTGATGGCTGGATAACACCTAAACAGGGGATGATAAAGGTCCCTAATGTCATTATGGATAGTCCCTTATGGGTTACGGATACCCCCATTATCTCCTCTTACATGCACCCTTCTTCTCTTTTTCTAGCATGCTGTGAACTATATGAAAGTTGCTTATATGCCACCCCTGCAGGACATAGGACCTGAACCTCAGCAAGTCCAGTTTATTTTTTCTGTCAGCAATCAGCATGGCGGCACTTTGTATGGGATCTGCTTCAATATTACAATTCTTCCTGTGGACAATCAAGCCCCAGCGGTAAGGTGGTGGTGAAAGTGAGAAAGAAGGACTTGGACATTGCTTTGGGTAGAAACAGAAATGCAGAGAAATGTTCTGATTTTACTGAGATAAAAAATGAATTTTCCATAGGATCAGGGTTTCAGTGTTTGGCACCCAACTGGCTTTGGGATAGAAGTAGAAGGTAAAGTCTGGTAAGTGTGCAGTGTGACTTTTTGTGCTAAGTTGAGGACTACCTTTGGCATCTATATATCTTACAGAAACATGTATGTTGCATTTTGGTTAGCAAAGCTGCATCCCTATGTTTTGTGTTGCTTATTGCCTATGTGATTTATTAAAAATATGAATATCGACCTAATAGCAATATCCAACTGAGACGGACAAAGAACTCTGTAACAGTTTGCAGTTAGAAAGTGTGTGTTTATTGCAGTGCCGGGCAGCATGTGGGATAGCTCCCCAAAAACATACTGCGCCTTACAGAAAATCACAGAGTCATTTTATTTACAAAACTGTTGAATATCCAAAATACAAATGCATATTCATAACCCTGGTACATCCCATTCCCGGCTTCATATGGTAATTAGCAAAAAAGCAATTAAGCATGCGCAGTTTGTCCTTTGAAATGGGTCGGTGGGGAGGAGTGGGCTTAAATTGAGGAAGTAAAATGACTCTTCATCGCCCTGAGCTTTCTACCTTTTCAATGCAAATTACGACAAATGAGTCCTTGGTAGGACTCCCATTCCCTTAGGTACAGTGACTTTCAATAAGTTTCAGGATTGGAAGTCTCTACAATTGTCCTGTGTCCCTAAACCTATTTATCAGGTTCCCTATTTATTGTTGCAAGCACAGCTAAGCAAACATAAAGTTGACAAGCAATCAGTTATTTGGAAAAAGTTAACTCAAGCCTAGTCCTCCTTAGCTAACTACAAAGCTTTTAATTAACTTCAATAGCCATAAGGCTTATTTCTAACTAAAATCCTATATTCTTTAAAGTCTATGTCTCATATGGTGGTCAGAAGCCTCCAGGAATGGGATGAGAACTAGGATGCACATATTATAGCCCACTGTTGGTAATTTCCTTAGCTTTTGCTAACACAGCAGAAAAGACTATATCCTGTGGCATTTTTTTTTAAGATATCACACATCCTCATAGCAAAGCAAATGGGAATAACTCTGTTTGATGTATGTTTAGGGGTGAAGCAGCACAGACAGCTCAGCATTTCTCCTCCCTGCAGGTTTTTACAACCCATTTGAAAGTGGAAGAGGGTGGCATGACCCCTATTACAGATGGACATGTTCTCATCTCTGACGTGGACACGAAACGAGAGCATCTCTTCCTGCTCCTGCAGAGGCAGCCTCAGCATGGGGTAGTGGAAAAGCATGACATTCCCATGAATGGAGGCGACAGGCTTTCCTGTGAGGACCTGCGTACCCTGGCAGTCAGGTTAGAAGAGTGGTGGCTCTCTTTTGTGGTGGCCAAGGCTCCCATTTGAATGAGCTAAAGCCTGAAGTGGTGCAGGATGCAAAGGCTAGCAATGTTCAGCATAGCTCTGGTAGAGCTGCTCCAGGACAAGATTGCTGGCTGAGCCTTGGATTGCAATGTCACTATAAAAATGAGCTGTTGTGTGGCCAGGAAATGGGAGTCAGCATGCCTGCTGTAGATAGGTTTCTCTATAAAGCTCCTGCCCAGGCAGGAAAGGAGACAAATTCTGTATTCAGCCATGCAGTTCCTGTGAAGAGGGCACTGCTCACCAGCCTTTTTTTTTTTTTTTTTTTTTTTTTTTTTTTTTTTTTTTTTTTTTTTTTTTTTTTAAGGAAGTCGTGTTTATTAAGCTGGTTAGTTTACAAGAAAGCTTTTGTTAACATTGATTAATGTAGAGATGACAATTTTGCTTCTTTGTGGTAAGAACAAGACATGACACATGCATACAGAGTTAAATCTCCCTGTCTCTATATCCATCTGTTAGAAAATAGGCACTTACCACAGTGATGACATATGTGTTTGATAAAAACCCCACAAACCAAGCCAAGATGTAGATAACAAAGCCTTAGGGAAACCCTTTTCCTGACTGATGGATGGTTTACTTTGGGGGTTTTCTTCTTATAGGAGACCCCAAAAGCCCTTTGGAGAAACTGATTCTGAATCAGCAGTGTTAGATGGACACCCTTACATAGGGAGAAGCTTTTTATACTGGGAGGGATACACATTGTAGACCATGACCAGAAAGCATGGATTCTTTTTATCTGTGAAAAATTTGTGTAGCTCTATAATCTTTTTTTCACAGATATCGTCATGATGGCTCTGAGACTCTCACTGATGATGTTTTCTTTGCAGCCACAGATGGCATCCATTTTGTAGAGTTCATCCTGCAGGTCAAGGTCAGTGTATTGCTTGTTTCTGAGAGCAATGGTCTGTGCGGAAGCAAATGGTTCAAAGCTTGACTTAAGAAAGTCCTTGCATTACCTTGGAAACTGGAAGGTAATGCATATGTTAGGCTTCCATTTCAACCCTAGGTTTCAAGTTCATGTGGCAAATTTGAGAGGAGCTTTGACTTGCATTTTGTACTTAAACTATAATTATCTAGTTTAGATTACTTATATCTTTTGTTCTTAATTCAGCTGGTTTCTTTTTGCTCATAGAGAAAGCTCAGTGTACTCTGACACTGGCATCATACTGTTCGTTGCAGCTGCAAAGCAGTGCACTGAAACAACTGGCTTCCACTGAAATGAACAATAAGAAAATCTTAAATTATTTTTCTGATTAGGTGTTGCCTGTGAATGATGAGCTACCTGTTATGCAAAGAGGCCTTGCTCCTGTGCTCCAGTGCCTGGAGGGTGCAGAAGTCGTCCTCTCCTCAGAGTACATTTATGCCACAGACGCAGACAGCAACGACATGGAACTGATGTTCATGCTGGCCCGCCAGCCCCACCATGGGGTAGTGAGGAAAGCTGGCATTGCTGTGGATCGTTTCTCCCAGGCTGATGTCACTGCTGGTTTAGTCACATACAAGCACACTAGTAAGTGAGCAAAGGCCTGAAAGATGGTCAGACAAGTATAAGTAAAAAAATTCTTAACCTGAATCCATGCCTTTGCAAAATTCCAGTAGGAAATTCTTAGAAACCATGTGTTATGACTAGGGAAAAAAACTGGCTTTAAAAAAGAGGGCTGATGATAGACAGCTACCAAATTCTTAAATATGTTCTCCAATCCCTGCTTGAACTGAAAATTATACCTGAACAAGTACATCAAAGCATCATAATCCTGGAGGAACTCTTTCACTGTTGCTGACAAAATATCATATGTTTCATGATAGGAAAAAAAACTGCTCTTTGTACTTCTTGCTTGCCTCTCCAATCTAGAAGGATATCTACTTTGGGCATTTCATAGTCTTTCCATACCACAAGATAAAGGAAATTCTGACTTTCTTCATGAGAAACACAACATTAACAAGACATTATTTTGTGGTTTTATTGTCAGTACTTTTTCTTTTTTTAAATTACTGGCAGAAATGAAGAGCTGATTAACCCCCTTTCTTACTTAAATTTATCCTTTCATTTGGATTAAAGAGGTTATCTTTCTGCATGTCTGAATGACAGCTTTAGTCTTTTTCCCCCCAAAAATTCTGGTTTTCTGTTTAATTATTCTGTAATATTGTGTTAGCATGGAGAAGAGATGTGGTATTTTCAAGCTTGGCACTGTCTAAAATGAACAGCTGGTATTTGAAAAGGAAGTACTTAATTGTGGCCACCAACAACAAACTTTTTCTTCTGAGTCGTAAAGATAGCACAAACCGTATTTCAGTGACAATATTTGGTAGAGGCAACGAAGTTTTACCTTCAAGAGTGTAGTATTTGTGGTTTTCATTTCTAAATTTCTAACATTAAATGTGCTGTCAGTAGGTATGGCAAGAGAGTCTGGGAGTGGCTGCCTTTCCTTCGCAGGCTGCTTGTTAATCATATATTGCAGCAATGCAAGAGACAAGCTGCCAGGAGTCCTGACAGCTGGAATACTCTGACCTACAGATGCTTCTTGCAAGCGGTGGTAGTTCCCAGTCCTGTATCAGCCCACATTTTAAATGTGATTGCATACAGGCATAATATACAGTACAGTAATAAAGTACAGCAATAAAGTACAGCCCCTTATAGTCCATTTTGAAAGGAAAAGACACATATAATAATACATGCATTACTTGCTATATTAAAAAGTTTTATTTTGGAAGAGCATGGATATTACCGTTTGTCATAGAGGAACATATATATAAAAGAAAGATTTTCCTACATTGCTTGAGAAGGAGAGCAGAAAAAACACCTTTTCTACACAATATACGTTTTGCACATACATTAGTGCACAAATAACAAAATCTTGAGGACTGTTAGTCATTTTATTACAATAATACCCTCTTATTATATCATAGAAGTGAGCTGGTTAAAATTAATTACAAACAGCAAACCAAATCTCTAACCAAACAGCACCCCCACCAGCCAGAAGTAAGAATTCCAGTAATTTTGTTGCTACTTTCTTTTTCTTCCAACTCGATACTGAAGACTGTCCTTGCAGGATAAAAATTAGTCTTCATGAAATTTTGGTAAATCACTTTTTCTGAACTGTAGCATTTTTTTCCCAGGTGGTGAGATTGGCCTGACTTCTTCCATTGAGATCTTAACCTTGATTGTCTCTGATGGTGAGGCTGGCCTAGATGTGAAAGGCTGCTGTTATGATGGACCTCCTTCTCCTCCAGTCTCACGTGACGATCCATTTCCTGTCTATGACCTTAACATCACTGTACTTCCAGTGGACAACCAACCTCCATCAATTGCAACTGGTGAAAGCTTCCTCTCACTATAGCAATGCAAAGTGGGCTACACTGTACTGTAATGGCTAAAGAGTCAGGGTGGCTTTTTTGTTATTGGATTTTTAGTATTAGAAATTGAGATAGTATTAGAAGTTGAGATCAGCATACAAAAGTTTTGGATCAGAATTTCCACCAATTTTATTTCCCTTTGCTTGTACAGTGCAAACACCCAATCTGCCAGTGCAAATATGAGCTTGTTGCTCTTCAGCTGCATGTTTAAAGCATGTGGCTAGAGAGGAGAGTGCTCAGATCTGCTCCCCACCATGCCTGCATGTTAATTCTGCATATGTAAGCTCTGTCTAGGTAAAAATTATCAATATCTTTTCCTTGAACTGAATTTATGGCCCAATAGTTGTCAGGTTTATACAGGGCAAAAGCATAAACATAGAGATATTTATTTACCTTTGTGTGTAGAGTATAAAACAGAAATTTGGGCCTTAGACGAAGGGACAGAATCATTGCTATCAATATTACTTAAATTTATTTTCTTAGCAAATAAAGACAAAACCTATAAATTCATAGACACAAGCCCACATTTTCACAAGTACTCTTCAGAATCTAAGAAACTCAGTTAAAATGGAAATAGAGTTTGTAATGTAAGTCTAGTCCAACTGCAGCCCATTATGTGAAGTTTCTATCAATTTCCCAGGCTTTTTAGCGCAGTCTGCGGTATACATATTAAAAGTATGTTTTCCATATGCTTGTGTCTTTCAATGTCATTTGTTTGTAAGTATCAGGTATATGTTATGTATCTCAGAGAATATTTAAGCATATGTATGAGTAGTTTTGTAATTTGCAGGCGCTCACCCAAGTAATGTTCTGGAAATGAAACACTGTCCCAGCAGGGAAATAAGGCAGTGATGCATGAAAAATTGTTCATTATGAGCAATTCTTAACAGCTCTCATGTAATTAATGCTCTGACAAATAAAGGTAACAACTGTTTTTGAGCAGTATATAAACCTTACCTAATGACTTAACCAGTAAAATAATTTCATGATCCCCTGCTTCTGTACTTCAGTCATGGCAAAAGCAGAGATGTTGGTGTTAAAACAAACCCCCTCAGTAATTCAGTATTTGTTGTACTTATTATTCCCATTCTTATTAACAAAAAGAACAGTAAAATGAGCTCATGACCAATAATGTTTAACATGTTTTTTGTGCACAGGTGCAAGCTTTGTGGTGGAGGAGGGCTCCTCAGCAACCCTTACTACCAATCATTTGTTTGCCACTGACCCTGACACCACTGCAGATGACTTAGAGTTTGTGCTGGTTTCTCCTCCCCAGTTTGGTTACATTGAAAATATATTGCCTTCTCCTGGGTTTGAGAAGAGCAACATCGGAATAAGCATAGGTAAGTCTTAACAAGTTATGATAACCAAGCAGATTAAATCTGGAGAAAGGCTCTGCAGTAGGCTCTGATGGTGCAGGTGCAAGTATGGGCATTAATATGAGCTTATTGAGGAACTCGGGTGCTGGCAAATGAAGAGCAGTGGGACTGTACAGGAGGAGTTCAAAGGGAGACTGAAGCCCTGCAAATGTGAAGGCTTGGTCCTTGAGTTAAACAAGGCAATCCTTGTTTTACGCATCCAGCTGAGATCTACTAGAATTCATGATATGAAATATTAATCTGCTCTCCCTGCCTTCCTATTCAGTCCAACATGAAAGGCTCCAGCATCCCTTTGCCTACACATCTGTCAATTAAATGCAGTAGCCTGGGTCCCACATTACTTTCCAAGGCAAAGTTACAAAATTGATAGAGATGGTGCTTGACTTAGATGGTGACTTCTGCTGTCCACTTTCAAATTGTATAAAGCAGTTTCACCTTCAGCAGAATAGACTGTGACATGCTTTATAATGCTATGAGCTTTTACCAGCATCTTCAGCTGGAAACCTGCAATCACTGAATCTTAAGTTCTCATTTTTGTGGTCTATCAGTCAAATAAAGTGTAATTAAGATAATAGAATAATTTAGCTTGGAAAAAAACATCAAGTTCAGTGATTAACATAGCACTATCAAGGAATCTTGGATCTCAAGTATTTTCCTACCTCTTATTTGAGTTGGTTTTATGTGGGCTCAGTTTTGCAGTCTGAATTGAAAAGTGAGAAGATTCAGAGTACCATCTGAAGCAGAATAATGCATTTTCTGGGGGAGAAAGAGCTTGTGTCCTGCAGTACCATGTGTAATACAATAAAAATGACAGAGAATTTAGAAAAATTCTATTTATTTTTTGAAAAAAGACACAGTTTCAATTTTAAAAATGATGGATAAGACTAGAAGGCATGAAAATATTGTGCTAACTCATTTTCTCTTTAAAATCTGTAGGCTCATTTCAGCTGAAGCACCTGAAAGCCATGAATATAAACTATGTTCAAGCCAGGCACTTGAGAATGGAGCCAACAGAAGACAAGTTTGTACTTTATGTCACTGATGGGTTGCATCGCTCAGCAGAGACTCCATTTTTTGTGCTAATCAGCCCAACCAATGATGAAGTTCCAGAATTCACAGCCGGGAATATTACTGTAAGGAAATAATCAAAATGCCTGTCATAGAACCAGAAACCACTCTTTAATAAAAACATTGTCCTGATACCTATTCCTCTGCATATTTTCCTTACTTTGTGTAGTTCAGCCTCCCTCAGGAAACAGCCCAGTGAAATCCTATGTAAACGTATAAGACATCTTCAGTGGAATAGGAGCAGAGCATCTCTCTGGGATATTTGCAGTTAACTAAAAAGAAGGGCTTAAATCTTTAAACAAATAAGTCATCTAGAAAGCAGAGAGATCTTTAGCCTTCTTCTGCATTTTCAAGAGCTTTCACATTTTTTAATGAAGTATTTTATATATATATATA
>VWYO01025627.1:42901-72775 GCA_013400275.1 Rhadina sibilatrix
TTCCCCTTAAAGCTTGCAAATATCAACAACATTCCTGCGCACTGTAATCAAATACTTTCCCAAAAAGCCGTGGAATGTGCCATAATTTGTCAAAGATCCTCACTGACAAGTTTTTAGTAAAGTCCACTACAGCAAACCCTCCTCGGCCCCCTTGACCCACGTAGCAAGAGACCTTTGACCCTATTTGGGCCCCTTTTATGAGCTTCTTTCACTCCGACCAGATGGCTAAACTATCAAAGGTTTTTATGAGTAAAAACTGCTTTTCAAACGCGCGAGTTGTATATTTCTCTCCATGTTAATGTGAACTATCAACCCAGAGGCTTTAAATTGAAAACACAAAAGGTGCGGGGAGGGGGGGGCGCAGCTGCCGCATTGTCCAGGCCGGGTGGGGATGTTTGCAGAGTAAACAGCTGATGGCCACATGAAGACAGTTTAAGGCCAAATAGTTTAAAAAAAAAAACACCCATCCCAAACCCCAATAAATTATTTTTTTTTTCCTCCCCTCCCGGATATTGTTTGGAGCCTCCGGAGGGGGTGTTTGTTCACAGCTCTCCCCCCAGCCCAGCCCGCAGAGCTGCTGCCCCCGTGGCAAATAAGGACTAATTAGACCAAATTGTGTCAGGAACGAAAATAGAGAGATTACGGGGACTCCTAAATCAGTTTGAATTTCAAGGCAAACATCTCTGAACACCTGGGCATCGCTTTCTTGGAGCTGTCTTGTCCCTTGCTGCCCTGTGCTCTCAGAGTTGCACCGGGGAGGATTTTTAATCTGAGATTTGTTGTTACTGTACAGTTCAGGTAAATTTTTTTTTTTTTTTTTAATGTGGTGTACTCATGTATTTTTTTATATAAATTATTCATTTACTGTAGGTGCTTCACAGCATTTGCTCTCCCTGGTTTTTTTTTTGGCAGGTATTTACCAACTTTCAAATCAAGGTCCTATAAATCACAGATTAATAAAGAAAAATCATACCCTCCTCGGTTTTCCCGAGAGAGCCAGGGAATATAATCTGCTCTTCCTCTTTCTCACAGGTCTCCAAGAGCTCTTTTTTAACCCTTCCCATTCTGGCACGCCATTCTCTCTGTGGAGAATTTGTTTCATTAATGGAAAATCCCAAGTGTTGTGCAAGTGGGAGAACTGCACAGCTCCCTTGAACATTCTTAATGAAATCACTTTTAGCCAAGGTGTTCCTTTAATTCACGTGGAAATGAGGGATTTAACTGGCAAGGCGTCTTTTTGAGCCAGACACCCTCTCCTCTCACTTCAGATCACAACAGGGTTTTTGTCTGGAGGAAAACAGAGGTGCCCAAGTAGGATAAAAGATAAATACCGGGAAGAAGTCCCTGCTTTGGTGAAGCCAAGGTGTCTGGTAACAGCAGGCTGGCAGATCATGTGGTGGGCAGGCATCCTGAAATCCCAGATCCCATAGGCCAGGGCTGCTCAGCCCTGCTGTCCTGGGAGCTGTCAGTCATGCCAGCACACATTGTACAGGGACAGGGATGGAAAAATGTGTCAGCTTTGCTCACACCTGAGGGAAAAAAAATAAAAAAAAAAGAAATCAGCTTCTCCTTCCCTCCTGTCTAAAGCTTTTCACTTTCTCAGATTTCTTTACGTGTGACTTGTTAATCCATCCCTCTTGTTTATCCAACCAGGTTTATTAATGACAAATGTTGCTGGCCTTGCTGAGTTATGACTGTAAACTGAAAGAATATGAGGGCCAAGGTGAAAAGGTGATTTCTTTATAACAGCTGTAATTTATCCTGGGCTTTGGCCAGGCCTTTGATTTCGGACTGGCCCTGGATATAGTATTCCTACTGATTGCATTAGAATAGCCCTCAGGGGTCATGCTGAATTCCAGGGCCCTGGAACCAGTTAGAAGAATGGAAGATGACCATATGTGCAGGGTTAGGGAATGATAATAAGGTGCAGCACAATACCAGCCCTGGTGTTGTGGAAATCCTCTGCTCTGCCTTCTGCAGGCTGTCATTCATAGCAGCAGTGTGTAAGAAATGCACCCGGCCCGGGCAGGGGGAGGAGAAAAGAAAGCAGGAAAAAAGAGAAATTAAGTCTCTTTAGTTAGTCCTTGGGTTCATTAAATGCCTCCTGCACTGGGAGACACTGAGGGTGCCTCGTGTTTCCTCTGTGGAAAGGGCAGCAGAGGCTGGTGCCATCTACAGCAGCTCCAGCAATTGTTGTCCCCAATGTCACTGCAAAAGCCACCCTGTCCTTGTCCCACAGAGAAGGAGGAGGTGAGAATGTGAGGGTCTCACCCCTGGCTGAGGGATCCTGGATCCAAGCTCAGGCCACATCCCATGGGATTGTCAGCCCAGGGCAGGGGCAGGGCTGGGCTGGCCAGGGGTGACCTTCCCTCCTGGGGGCTCTGAGCTCTGCCCCCAGCTCTAGGGGAGCTCTCACCTCTGCCTGAAACCACATCCTAACCAGCACCACCTCCTCAGTCTTTCCACTTGAAACTGTTTCATTTTCCGTGGAATAAGGAGAGTTTGAAATGGAGCTGTAAGGAGAGCACAAGGACGTGTGCCATTTTCCTAACTGGGGGCTAGGGCACTGCACTGAGAGGTAAATGGGGCTCTAGCAAATATCTGCATTATTTTTATTAAGCAGAGAACTCACCACGGCAACCAACTTGTATTTTTTGATGCCCCATTCTGAACTGCAAATCACGAGAAACTTCAGGAGACAGGACCTCACCTGCCCTGGAGGCAGCTGCATTTCCACCCTGTAGGTGCAAACAGCTGATGCCAGGGCAGTGCCACTCTCAGTGCCACGCACTGCCAGGGACAAGCTTTCACAGGTGCAAGATTGCCTTTGCAAAGAGATCAATCCACCTCCTGAAGCAGTTTTATTACCTGGTGACACTGCCCATTATTTCTCGGGCAGGGCTGGTTGCACTGTCACTTCTGGCCAGCCCTGGGGTAGCTCGTGCTCTCTGCTGGCCTCTGGGCAGGTGATGCTGTACCTGAGCTGCACAGAACACAGCTGGGGTCCCAGTCAGGGCAAACCTTTCACTGTGGGGACCCAGGGCTGCTCTGGGGCTGCACATGCTGCTGCAAATCCTGCAGCCTGCCGGGCTGGCCCTGCTGCCTGCAGCTGTGATTTGCAGCCAGGCTGTGCCTCAAGTCACTCTTCTCACACCAGCCAGCCTCTGCTAACACAGGGCCTGGCCCCAGCTCTTCCTTGCATGTGCATCTCTTGGCCCCTGCAGTGTTCCATCACCTCCACACATTGACTCACTAATGGTCCAGCTGCACCTCACAAACTGAAATGGTGCAGCTTTTACCTGAGGTCAGCATCAGCCTCCCCTGGCTCACCTTGTCAGGGCACATCTGAGCATCTCCCTGGAGTGCAACAAATGCTGTTCCTAAGCAGTGAAATGCCCCTTCATCCTCCCTCAAGGGATGAGCTCAGGCAGTGGCACAGCTTGGATCAGGAGGGAGACCTTTGGATTTGCTGAGAGGTGGGAGAGAGTGAACATTCCTTAACACACAAAGCCAGTCGGGCCCCAGCTTTGTGCTCTTCACAGCCAATATTCCAGAAGATGCAGCCTTAAATTCCTTTATTTTCTGATGGCACAATTAACAGCAAGGCATCAACCTGCATGGGCAGAATGCAAGTTAATTGAAGATTCATTACTAAATATGGAGAGGCTGTGGGGTTTTACCTCAAAACAAGTTTCATTACTAAGTATGGAGAGGCTTTTACCTGTGGGGTTTTGCCTCAAAATCCACTTTCAATTTCTAATGAAGGAGAACAACAATGTCTACTTACATGTCCCTGCCTCTGAGCTGTGTCTCATATCTTCACCTGCAGTACCCAGAGCCTAAAGGCACAGGGATAAGGTGTCCCTGAGGATTTGGGGAGTTGGCAATCAGTGGTTTGGTGAGAAATGCTCCACATTTCACCTGAAGCTTATCCATCCCTCATTACTTAATTAAGAAGCACTAAAACAGTCACTTTTGCAGCAATTCTTAGCCCAGCTGGAGTTGGGGAGGGGGGTGCTGCTGTATTCCCAACCCACTGCCCCACTGTGGCACAAATAAAAATTCCCTGAGCAAGAGCAGGACAGGGAGTGCTGGCTGACAGGTCCTTGCAGCTCTGCCTGCTGCAGTCCCTGCCTGCCCATGTGTCATTCTGACTCTGCCTGGCTGAGAGAAAGCAAACAAACCAGGAACTCCTTCAGTTGTTCCAGGTAGATCCATTTGTCAGCGTGCTCAGCCTGACACTGCTGCTTGCTTGCACAAAAATTTGGCACTTCTCACTTAAAGGGGCACATGAAAAAGAGCAGCATTTAAATTGTGTCCCTCAGTTTGGTGCTGGAGGGGTGGGCAGAGGCCTGGAAGGGGCAGGAGGAAGGGAAATGAAGCCCCTTTCCCAGGTAACTGCACCTTGGGCTCAGATCATGCAGAGCCCTGGTTTTATCTGCATGTCTGATGTGCCAGTGCCACTGGCCTCACTGGCAGAAAGCTGACCTTGTGTCACAGGAGATGATCTGACTGACAGTTTCCATTTCTGGAAATGATTAATCTGTTTAGGAAAAAAGTTCAGTTAAGCCTTGAAGTTTCCTTCCACGTTTTCACTGATTTCTTAAAGACTGAGTTACATTTCCCATTTGTTAGGGACTGAGAAGTTGCTGTTCAGATAAACTGTGATCCCAGTGCCCTGGCTCGTGCTTTTGAGGTTTTGGCAGGGGCTGCCCAGGGGGGTTTGGAGCCCCCATCCCTGGAGGTGTCCAAGGAAGGGCTGGGCTGGCACTCAGTGCACAGCAATGACCAACTGTAGCTCCTTTTTACCTTCACCTCCACCCTGGACAACAGTTACACCTCCAAAGCCACACCATGCCTTCTTTACCCCACAGAATGGCAGTCTGAGCTCTCTTCACATTTGTTTGCATTTCATTTTTTTTTTCCCAGCCTGTTCTGAGCTATAAATACTCTCAGGAGCCATTAGGCTCCTATCAGAGACATTCATATTTGCCCTCCCTTAGGCATTCCAGTCCCCAGCTGAATCTGATAAGCAGATCAGTCACTGCCATGGCAGCTGAGAAGAGCAACATTGTACCTTAATATTTGTCATCATTACCCAACACACCCATGCAGGGCAAGCTGTGAGGAATGCAGGTTTTCATGCTTTATCAGCTGTAACTAAACATCTGGTTACAAAAAAAAAAAAAAAAAAATGAATCACTCAAAGTTAATGAAGGTTATGATTTCATACAGTCCTTTTCAAGCAAAACAAATTCCACTGGAAGAGTATAATGGATTAACTGTGGAACTGAATCAATTGAGGTTTTGCTATCAGTGATTTATAACCCATCCAGTTTCCATTCTCTGCTCCAACTTTGTTTTGTCTTTGCCAGCAGGACTTTTGCATTTCTTTCCAAATGTGCTCTCGAATGCATTCGTTTGGTAGTTCCCTAGAGACATAACCACTGGTTTGGTTGGGAGCTCCAGCAGATTAGTTCAGTTTGTGTTACTGAAAGGCTGCTCCTAACCAGTGACATTAAAATGCAGGTACTCCTCAAATTCAGGTCTTGTGTGCAATGCAGGGTCCAGCTGCAGAGGTGGAGGAGCCTGGCCTTCTGCAGCCTCTCCATCAGCAGATCTGAACCATTTCACACCCAGCAGGGTGATCTTGGCAGTGCCCTGCCAGGGTGAGGAAGGAAACCTCAATTTCCCTTCTTAGATGGGAAGGGCTGGGGCACTCCGGGGTTGGGAGCTGCTGCCCGAGGTGGGAAGAGCTGAAGTGGGCAGTGCTGGGCTGGGCAGGAGCACAAAGAGCTCCAGGGAAGCCAGAGGCAAAGGAGGGAGATACTTCATGCTGGTGTTCTTGGAGAGAAGGTTGGAATGGGCTGGGAAGAGGGCAAAGCTCTGGGCAGGGCAAAGCAGCAAACCAAAGCAGGGCAAAAGGACAGACCCGAAGTCTCCCAAATTGAAAAGGGATACATGAGTGCTTTAAAGGTCCTAAACAATTTCCTGATACAAGGGGGACAGAATTTTAGGATGTATGACAGATGAAAAGTGCTTTAATGAAGCCTCCGAATTTTATTCCCTATCAGATTGTGATTTATCTTAATGTAATTTAGACTACTCGTTTAATTTCATGTTAAAAGCAAAACTAAATAAAACTGCTTGCTTTTTAAGAATGCTGCTCCCTGCACCCCTGAGTCTGGGATTTAGCAGACTAATGGGATCAGTCATCCCCTACTTAAACACATCCTGGACAGCATTCCAAGGAATGTCGTTGTTTGTGTCCAAACTGGGCTGTGCTCCTCTTTTTAGCATCTCTGAAAATAGATGAAGATCCTGGAGGTGCTGATGGTGCCAGGTCAGGGCAGGCTGTGCCTGCAGGAGCATCCCTGCCATCCCATGGCCTGCTCTCCTTGGCCTCCCCCTTGGCTCTGGCAGTCAGTGGTGCAGGTTCAGCGTGCCCCAGCCCCTCCCTGCCCCTGGCTGGTGGCAGTCTGTGGCTCCAGCCCTGCTCTCTGCTGCTCCCAGCACGGTCACAAGCAGGCTCCTGCCAGCCCCAGGGCCACCCCTGCCTTGGAGGGGCTGAGGGACAATCACGGCCAGCTGGGGAATGGGCAGCAGGAAAAGCCTGGGAGCAGCAGGAGCAGCCAGCCTGTTGCTGCCTGAGTCCCTCAAAGTGGGGTAAAAAGGAGAGAGAACTCTGATGAAATAAAAGGCATTGGTGCTGGATGCACAGCAGTGCAGCTCTGACCCCAGAGCCAGCCAAACCCTCCTGTGGGAGAAGCCCCCGTGGGCTCAGCTCTGCCTCTCCTGCTGCCGTGGAAATCCAGAACAGTTTGCTTTGACAAACCTGAGGACGGGGCAAAGCCACCACAATTAATCACTTAATGTGGTGAGGTACAAAAGCAAACGGATTCAGGATCTTTCTGGAATATGGGCACAGAAATGGAGTTGCTTTGCCAGCCCCCTTTTTGCTGGATGAAGTTTCACATCCTTCCAAAGGACACCCAGTTGTCTCCTCTGTGTGGCAAGGATCTCCCACCTCTTTCACAAAGCTTCCACGACTTACCTGGTTTTGTTTTTTCCCAGCTGTTGTTGTAAAATCTGTTATCTTTAATGTAATACCCCGAAAAACAACACACCTTTGAGAAGGCCAGTGGACTGTGACATAATTAAATGCAAAATGCACATCTAAGAGCTGTTTACTTCCTGTAACACCAGGATAACTACTAATGAATCACCGACTCTGGGGATTCTCAGTTTGTAACTGGATACTCCACAAACTTCTTATCAGATCAACAATGATTTCTGTCAAAAAAAAGGGGGGGAAAAGAAAGAAAAGTGGGGGTGGGCAGGCTTTTGGTTTTTTTTCCCCCTGAAACCAGAGTTTAGCCTACATGCACCAATTCTAAAGCATTTTTAGCATGTCAGGCAGAGTAGTCATGGTGAGTTTGAAGGGATAAGGGAAGATAAAGTGTATCAAAGCAGGATCTGACACTCGTGATGCTATGCAGACCTTTCTTTCTGAGAGCATCTCGCAGGCTGGACTGACAGCAGGGATTAATCCATGCAATGGCAATAAACAATAGCTGAAGTGGGGTTGAGGCCTAACACCTGGATGTTGTGTTAGCAGCAGCAGAGGAGCCTGCTCCATGCTGGGGGTGAAGAGATATGATCCTGACTCTGCTGCTTTGCCAGCCACAGGTAGAACTGCTCAGACCTCATTTGTGAAAGGATTTGTTTTCCTTTTTCCCCCTCTTTTTTGCCCATGGCTGGGTGATCCAGATGAAATGCTTCAGCAGGTTTCCCCAGGGCCCTCATTGCCAGGTAGGAGCAGCTGAAGCACCTGGATTGAGGCTGGGTGGTGATCTCCAGATCCACATGTATCCATGTGCATCCATATGCATCCATATGTATCCATATTTATCCATACCTATCAGTATTTATCCATATCTATCGTATTTATCCATATTTATCCACATTTATCCATATCTATCCACATCTGTCCCTATCTGTCCATATCTATCCACATATATCCACATNAGTGTATCAAAGCAGGATCTGACACTCGTGATGCTATGCAGACCTTTCTTTCTGAGAGCATCTCGCAGGCTGGACTGACAGCAGGGATTAATCCATGCAATGGCAATAAACAATAGCTGAAGTGGGGTTGAGGCCTAACACCTGGATGTAGTGTTAGCAGCAGCAGAGGAGCCTGCTCCATGCTGGGGGTGAAGAGATATGATCCTGACTCTGCTGCTTTGCCAGCCACAGGTAGAACTGCTCAGACCTCATTTGTGAAAGGATTTGTTTTCCTTTTTCCCCCTCTCTTTTGCCCATGGCTGGGTGATCCAGATGAAATGCTTCAGCAGGTTTCCCCAGGGCCCTCATTGCCAGGTAGGAGCAGCTGAAGCACATGGATTGAGGTTGGGTGGTGATCTCCAGATCCACATGTATCCATGTGCATCCATATGCATCCATATGTATCCATATTTATCCATACCTATCAGTATTTATCCATATCTATCGCATCTATCCATATTTATCCACATTTATCCATATCTATCCACAATTATCCATATCTATCCATGTCTATCCACATTTATCCATATCTATCCATATCTATCCACATTTATCCGGGATCAGGCTTTCCCTGGCTGGGCAGGGGCACTCTGAGGAGGTCCCAGGGGTGCAGCTGAGTTTCCCAGGCAGGACAGGGGGGTGCCCTGCCCTCCCCTCCCTCGGGGACCCGGCTGTGGGGCCGTCCCCAGCATTGTCCTCAGCAGGAGCGAGTTTGTCACCTCCGCTCAAGCGTGTCGGCCCTGCCCGGGGTGCAGCAGGGAGAGCACGGGGGGGAAACCTCCCCTTATCTTCCCTTTCTGGCTGTAAAACTTGCCAAAAAAGTTTGCCTGAAGAAGCTGAAAGGCCACAGGGAGGCTGGGGCTTCACCAGGGCTTGGCGGGGAGAAACCTCAGCGGGAAGTTCACCGTGTGGGGGCTCTTCTCCATTTTTTTGACCTCATTTACTCTGGTGTATTATCTCTGACTCCTCAGGGTCAGCCTATGTAGGTCAGGGATTCATTGACATAGATGTTCATCTCTCTTCTTTACAAGGGCAAAAAAAAAGGAAAAAAAAAATGGCAGGGGGGAGAAAAGGGAAAGTGGGTTGGACAGACTGACAGAAGGCCCCAACAGCCACGGCCAGGAAGTGATCCAGTGAGAGGAGGGAATGGAGCCAGAGGAAAAGCTGCTCAAGGGATGCTTTGGGCCAACAATTTGGAAAATACACGTGTGGCAGCTGTTGTTGGAACCCTGGGCACTGAGGATTTCAGGGTTTCTGTGCTGCCAGGCACTGACCCCCAAGCAAACCCTGCATTTGAGCTGAGGCCGTGGAACAGCTCCCAAAATTGAGTGACAGCACTGGGACTGTGGGTGTGTGGTTTGAATGGAATTGTGTGACAGCACAGGGTGCAAAACTCAGAGTTTAAGGGTTTAGTGTATAGTAACAGATATGGGCCAATATAAAGGATTTAGGGCATTATCTAAGTCCCTCTTCACCTTCTTCTTCCTGGTTTCAGGTGTTTTTTTCCTAACTGGGTAAAAAGGTCAGCACTGTGGGCCTTGTGTGGTCAATTATTGGGTTAAAACTATAAATAATACAGATGTCATCTCATTGTTGGACAGTTTATGCTTAAATAACCTTGGAAAGTGTTAGAGGGACCTGCATTTCCCACCTTGTTAGCTGGAGCTCAGGGCTCCTGAGGCTGTGCTACAGATAGGAATTCATAAACTCTGAGTCCAAACACCAAAACTGTGACTCCCATGTATTAATCCCAGCTGTAACAGGAAGACAAGAAGATAAAAAAGCCTCACAAGCCATCACACTGATTTGGAAGCTCTGCACCCTGGGACACAGCAGCCTGAGAGCAGAGCACTGCAGCCGTGGCACACGCAGCTCCAAGCACACCCAGGCTAAAGTTCTTCCAGCTAGGTGGAAAAAAGTAAAATTACTTGGAGGATTTAATTATCCTAGTGGTGTGCTAGGAGATCCCCTGAGAAAACGAAGGGAAATTGGATGTATTTGTTGTTTCATGCTGTTACAAGCATTTTTTTGCATTCAGCAGCACCAAATGATACAAATTGAAAATCCAACGGCTAAGATACTTGGCCAAGATCGAGAGAGATTTTGCTTAGGAAAACAAGGAATTAAATCCTGATTTCCCAAATCCAGATGCAAATTCCATCCTGCCAGTCTGGGCTCACCCGCAGTGAATTAAATCAACCTTTGACAAGAGGCAAGATCACTTTTGGCTGTAGTTACCTGGAGGTAGAAGTGGCTATTCCACATTCACCTGTCTCATCTGGCTGGCTCTTTATACCCACCCAGTCTTTCCTCAAAAACAGCACAGGGAAATATCAAATATATTTTTGTGAACCAACTGTTCTGTGTCAGCTCCTGCAGAGACGTTAATTTGAGTATTTCTTTCTTCAATCCTTTTCTCTCTCTGGACAAACAGCACAATTCTGTCCCCTTCCCCTGCTCCTTGGCCAGCACATTTAGATGTTAAAGAAGAGATTTTGAAGACACTGGATGCTTGCCAGGCCCAGGGTCTGAGGCTGGTGGGCAGTGAGGTCTCTGGAGTGCAGAGGTCTGGCTAATTCAGTGCCACTCATGTGTTACTGGAAGCCTTTCTGCTAAATTCAGGCTTACCATCAGCCTGTTAATGTTTACAACGGTGGCTCTTTTGGAATAGATGGGAAGGATTTGCAAAGTGAATGTGCCTATAAAATCTCTTATTTACATGCATCATTTGAGTGATTGTGTGTTTGGGGGAGGACAATGACGTGAGTTGTTTCCTATGCAGTGTATTCAGCAGTCTTTTTCATGCAGCAGCAGTGGGCACAGTGGGGTTTTAGGGGCATTCATCAGTGCCCTCCTCTGTAACCTGCCTCCCAGAGTTTACAGCAGCTTGATTTTCAGGGAGTGTTGGATTTCCAGAAGGAAAAAAAAATAAATAAAAGGAGAAAAAAAAAAAAAAGGAAAATGCATCAAGCAAGACTTGGAAATCTGGGCAGGCAGGGGAACGTTGCACATCTGGGCAGCTGCTCAGCCTGGCAGAGGCTTTGGAGCCCACCCACTTCCACTGCCTGGTGACTGCACCTCTTTGGGCCTGGGGGTATTTTTTTGCCCAGTTCCTTTGGGCATTTAAAAACCTGTTTCTAGCCATGAAGGCCGTGCTTGGGAAGGGAATGTCCCGGCCGTGGTTATGAACAGGGGGATGTCTGATGGATGAGTCAGAACCAGCTGCAGTGAGGTAGGAAGCACTTTGTGAAACATCTGATGGTGGAGCAGGGGGAGCCCCTGGGGTTTAGGCTTGGTTTCACCAAGACTCATCCCAGTTTAGGCACCAGCTTGTGCCCTCAGCTCTCCCTGCCCTGTCCTTCCATGAGGACACCAGCATGGTGACTTTTCCCCCAGGGCCCAGCACACAGAGCCTGCTCTGAAAATTCTGGAAGCTACTAAAATCCAGATAATAAATTCACAGTATTGCCTGGATGCACCAGGTAATTAACCCTTTAGGCCAAGGAGAAGCTTGCAGCAGAAACAAATCCTGTCGGCAAAATTTCACCTGTGATTTACTTTTTGATCCACCAAATACTGCTTCACAGGTCTACAACATCTTTTTTTGATCTAAGTGTTCCAAACTGCTTTCCAAACAGGAGCTCCAAAGGCCTGGCAGCAGCTCTGGGTGCCCACCCTGTTCATTTACATTCATTGAACTACTATATTAATTAAAAATAAAAAATAAAAAATTAAAAATTAAAAAAAAATTAAAAAAATAAAATAAAAATAAAAATTAAAAAAAAAAAAAATAAAAAGGGGGGGAATGAAGTCTGTATCCAGCTCTGTTTGGTGATGAAACCTCCTTGTCACTGCAGCAGAAATGAACCTTTTGTCAACAGCTCCTAACAGGAGGGCTGCAAAGACCCGACTTCCTAAAGTGAGGAAATAGCCAGGGAGCAGCAGAGCTCTGACATCTGAATTTTAATACAGCAGCCCCGTAGGAAGCTGATCAGGAGGAAGGGGAGGGGGGGAAGTATTTGTGCAAAATGCTTTCATTTGGGCTGTTTTCTCTCCATTCAGGAAGAGTAGTTGCCCTAACAATGGCACGAATGTAGTGTATCGGTGAGTTGTATCCCTTGAACTCCAACTTAGAGAACAAAAGACTTCTAAGAAGCATCCATGCAGCAGATGTTTAGTTATCTGAAGTGTCAGAATGCCAATTAGATATTGAACATGGCAGGAGGAGGGTGGAGTTTCCAAAACAAATGAATGATGAATAGGAACAGTTCCCGAGTTTGGTCTAAAGTCCTGCTGTTCTTTTGTAAAATGATTTGTGGCAAATTTGTTTTGTCACTGAGGCATAGTTCCCCTTCAGGATTTAAGTGATTTTTATAATCACTCCAAGGAAACTTTAAAAAAAAAAAAAAAGAAATGGGGGGGAAAAAAAAAAAGAGAGAGAGAGAAAGAATACGAGGATAAAATGCCTTATTTGTTATGAAGAACAGGGTCTAAAAATGAACATGTTTTAAAGTGTAACCAAATAATCCTGTCTTCCATGTGGTTCATACATAGGGGCTACTCCCCCACAGTGAAATCCTAGCCTTGCATTGCAATAGAAAGGGGATTCTTTCTCAGGAGGGAGTTGGGTGGGGGGGGAAACATGAATGAATTCAGTGAAAATCGTTCATTTCAGAGATTAAATTTTAAATTTTATTGCCAGTCAGTGCCAGGAGCATCTTGTACATGGTGGCATGAAGGGGGTTAAAATAAATCAACGAGGTTACAAAATGCCTCCCGTAGCTGACTTGCATTTTTATTGTCATTGACCTCAGTAAATCATTGCTAGAAATTAATATAATGTGGGCATTTTCAGCTCCCTGCTTTGCGTTTAAAATACTCATCTTGGACTCACAAAACGCTCCAGATTGTTCCTCTAAACAGCCACACACAACTTGTAAAGGCACTCAGGACAACTGATCCTGGCAAATAAGAATAATACTGGACAGTATAAAATAGCAGGCAAGGCAGCAGGGAGGAAATTGGACTTGCATTGACTTAAATAAGCAAGTGCTGTGACAAAATTGTTTAGTTCTCTTTTGACCTCTGGAGGTCACGTTTGACTATTTATGCTATCTCCTAATGCTCTGCTTCTCCCTGCCTGGTAACAATTATGTGTTTATGCTGTGCCTTGCCTTCCCAGTTGGTATATTAAACAATCACTAATTACTGCATTAAAATATACATTCCCTGCTCTGGAGCTTCCTGTAAGCACCCCTGCTCCTTCCAAACCCTCTGTGTAAGCAGCCAAATGAAAACCTCCCTGTTTCAGTCCTGTGGGCTGATTTGTTTAAAACAAAGGCATAGAAAGCAAAATATTAAAGAATTGACTTTTTTTTTTTTTTTTCAACCCCCCCATCCCGATATGGGAACAAATAGCAAGATTTATTTTGGGGAGGAGGGAGCTGAATAGCGTGGGTAGGTTTGGAATTTGTTTGCAGCAACGTTTAGCAAAGGAAGAGCTGAGCTGAACACGATTTTAATGGACATTTTGTGATCATCTTTACTGTAGTATTTGGCCCTTTTGTCTTTGGAGGGGCATTGCTAAAGGAGCTGAGAAAAAGGCCTTTTTTACTGTCCTACATATGGCAATTGCTGTCAAATTCAGCAGGAAAGACAATGGGAATTGAGGGTCTCAGAGTGGCTACTGAGTTCTGCTGCTGCTTTGAGAGCTCTCCCTGCTCCCACTGAGCTCCACAGATGTTGCTTAATTCCAAAGGCTGCCAAGCCAAAGTGGAGCTAATTTAAGGCTGGATCCTGATGCTCATGTTTAAGTACTTGAGTGAAAGAGGTTTGATGTTTAAGATACTCAGAGATCCCATTTTCTACTGAGCAGCAGCCACCAAACACTTTCAGAAAATATTAATAATAAGTTTTCATGGAAAAAGTATCCAGCTACTGTAAAACCTCTTTGTTTTCTTTTTTAGTACTTTTTTTTTTTTTTTCTGCCTTTTTTTTTTTTTTAATTGTATATCCTTTAGTTCAATGCTGCAACTTGAAAATAATTCAGGCAATTTATTGTTGCTACCATGGAGAGAGAGATTGAGCAATTCCCCCCACCAGGGTATTCCAATGCATTTCAATAAGGCTGTTAAGCACCACATAGGTCATGCACTTTGCCCACCTGGTTCCTCGGTGTGTAGTGTTTAAAAACATAAAAGTCTGATTAAAAAAAAAAAAAAAAATTGGTCACAAAACACAATTTTCTTCTTGCACTTTTAGTTTAGGAACTTTACGTCCACACTGAGCACTCCTCAGAGAAATCAGCTCATGGCCATGACAGTGCTGGGTGACTTTCTCTGCTTCCTGGCTAGGCTTGGTCTCTCTGCTTTTACTTTTAAAAGTGCAGGGCAGCTGCTTCTCAGGGGGTGTTAATTGTGTCAGACATCCAGCTTTCCAGTGAACCACAGAAACCTGAACATCCTCTTGCTGCCCAGTACTGAAATTAAACCAGCCATGGCCTTTCCTTGCTGCTCCAGGAGAGGGGACAGGGCGCTGTGTGTGACACCCCCGAGCAGGAGCCAGCAGAGAGTGACAGAATGTGGCTGTGGATGACGTTACAGTAGGTGAGGCAGTGAAACGGGGCAGGAAAGCCATTTCCCAGGCTATTTCCTGATTTCCTGCTCTCTGCATTCCTGCACATAAACCTTTAATTCATTTCAGAATGCAGAGGTCATGACAAAAAGTCAGAGGATAAATATACCCTTTTGACAAACAGAAGGCTGACAGCAGCTCGTAGCCCAGCAGTTTTGGGGCCAGGTGTTTCCCATGGACTGTATGGGGATGTGCCCCTGTTGTGTGAGTGTTCCCACTGTAAACACTCTGCAGCCTTATGCTCCAAAATCATCTCTTGAAGGAGGAATGTTCACATCTGTATCTGTGCAGGACCACAGCTCTGTCTGTCCCAGGACACTTGGGGTGCCAGTGGCCCGGGGGCTGCCTGGTGTGAAACAAGGCACAGAACCAGGGTCTGGTTGTCAAATGTCCTGCACTGCACTGCTGCTGAGGCAGGAATTGCACATTCCATCTTCTCTTACGATGGAGCAATGCACATACCTGCTTTTTAGTAGCAGAGCAGCCCAAGGCTTGCCTGGCAAAGAGGCCATTCTGTGATCCCTGAATGTTATATTGCAATTTTGTGTTGGGGTTTGTTATGAGAACAGGCCGAGAGTGAAGGGAGATTTCTGTCGCTGTTACACAAGAGGAAACGGGTTGGACATCAGGAGGGACTTCTCCTTCATGGAGATGGGGCTGCCCAGGGAGGTGCCCATCCCTGGAGGTGTCCCAGGAAGGGCTGCAGGTGGCACTCAGTGCTCTGGGCACAGCTTGGATTTGATGGTGTGGGAGGGTTCTCCATCCCTAATGGTTCCATGATTCTGTGGAGCAGAGGGATAAGGTACAAAGTTATGACTGGTGGCAGCCCAGGCCAAACGCTGCATTGCTCCTTGCAGATATTTCTGAAATAAATATTTGGGCTGTTGGAATGATGAAACAGGAGCGTGGGCAGCACTGTGCTGAGCTCAGAGCCGTGCAGAGAATCTCCTGTCAGAGAGAGGCAGCGAGAACTCTGCAGTGAAACACAGAATCCCCAGGATTTGCTTCCTCCCAGGAGAATTGCACCCCAGGCAGTGAATGCTGCACCCCCCAAGGGCACGGTGCCTGTCCACGAGTCCCAGCTCAGCCTCTGGGGACGTGCCACAGTCCAAGTCAATAAAGTGCAGGAGTTTTGTTTGGCTAAAAAAATCTTTCGGATTAGATGGCTCAACCTCAAATGATCCCCTGATAAGCAGAGAGAAAATGCACACCCTCAATTTGCTGTTATTTGGGAAAGAAGAGCCTGAAGAGGAAAGGGGTAACTGTGAGTGCCTGGGAGCAAGGATCCAGGGGGATTGCAGATGGTCCTTAAACCATAAGAGCCTCTGGGGCTTCCCTGCTGAGACACTGCCTTAAAAGATGTCTCAGTGCCTTTACCTCTTGTGGCTTTGGGTTGGTTTGTTTTGTTTGGGTTTTGTTCCCTGAGCAAGAGAAAGATTTGATCATTCAAATGAAACTACAGTCGGACCTGCCTTGGAAGAAATCAGGAAAATGTGAGGGCAGGGGGCTGATCTCCCTACTGCAAGCACAAGATTTTGTGTTGCACGAGGTGTGGGACTTGGCAATGACCTGTTGGGCCAAAAATATTCTGGGCTGCTAAGCGAGGATAAGGAACAGCAAAAAAATAGATTGGAGAGAAAAATTGGGTGGGAAAAGAAAAAAAAAACAGTTTTTCTTCTCCTGCTCTCTTTAGCTCCCTTCTCAGCCCCGAGGCTCAGTGATTGTGAAGCTCTCCCCGTGCCAAGGATTTCCAGTCACACACAGGACAACTGAGAACCCTGCAGAAAGGGAGGGGTGGCTGGCACCCAGGAGCTGTTATCACCCAGATCGATGTTTCCTGCAATCCAAACCACTGCAGTTGGCTGGAAATGAATTGATTGCAGCTGTCCAGATGTCACTGGCTCCCAGCAGCTCCCAAAGTGACTTCTCCCCTTGGAAAACTGAAGACTCTGGTGTGCTCACCCCCATACATTAGGTTTCCATGTGTTATTATCTCTTATTTTGCCAAGGGAGCTGGCAGTGGGTGACCAACACAAACCCCCTCTGCAGCTGCTCCAAAAGCTGTTTGAGAAAACCTGGAAAATGCTGCTGAGAAATGAAACAATCCCCTCTGCATGTCACTATTATTTACTTCAGAAGTCAACTTGGTTTCATTAGATAGTTTGAAAGCAACCTTCAAACAACCCTCCTTGCCCCCATCCTCCAAATAAAATGTGGAGGAGGTAAATAGATTAGGGTCCTGTTTGCATATTGATAAGAAAAAGTACATTACATCAATGTAACCAAATATCTTATCACTTCCATTGCAGACTTCAAGGTCCCTATTAATATGAGAGCAGGGAGAAACCTGAGTGTTGAAATCAGCTCATTCAAGGGTTTGGTGCCCCTCATTTTTAATGAAGGGATGTGAGTTACTGTTCATCAGGGATTGAAGGAAGTGTGACATCCCCTGAGATGGTTCAGCTCACCCAAGGCTCCTTAAATCCCCCATGTGCTTTAAAGTGACTCATGTTCCACAAAGTTTCCCTCAAACTGTGGCAGCAATTCCACCTGGCCAGCACAGCAGCATCTCCTTCAGTCACCAGCTGCTGGAGGCTAAGGGAGCATAGCCACCCTTTCAGAATCTCTCCTTTTATTTTAACTTTATTTTAATTTTTGGAAGTTGAAGGGAATGAAGTGATTTTGGGAAAGGAATGTCTAAACCCAGGCTGTCAGTGTTGCAAAGGTGGATGTGGGTTTTGTTCAGCTCTTCACCCGACTCTCTTTTCCTGCTCGGCCACCTGACAGGCCTCTGGCTTTGCTCTTTTCCCTGGACAGCAGCAGATTTTGGTGTCCTTGCTGTGTTTATCTGAGCTCCAGAGCTGCTGTTTTGTAGTGCCAGTGATAATTTCCTTTTGTGTTGGTTGTCCTGCCTGGCCCAGCCCCTGGGCTGGGAGCAAGGAAGGGGTTCTGAGCTGGGATGTTCAGCACAGCCTGTGTGGAAGCTGCTGGCTGAGACCTGCTCAGACACAACTGAAGGGTCTGTGACCTTTCTTCTTCCTCTTCACACCGTGGGATTCAACTTGGGCCTTGCACTTTATGTCCATCTCTGGCGGCTTTTCCATTTCCAAACTCCCCCTGAAAAATAACAGGGAGAGAGAGGAGGAGTGCTGTGGGATCTGACACGGAGGAAGCCTGCAAACCTGCACTCGGATAAAGGACAGAAAAATAGAGAAAAGCAAAAGGTGTTTATATTCAACGAGGTGTAAAACAGGCAGAACTAAAAAACCAAACCCTGTGTTTAACTGTGAGGCGCTGCCAGCACTTCCTTCCCAAAACCCGTGAGTGAGGAGCTGCCCTGGGGAACAGTAAGGCAACAGTTTGCAAAGTTTCTTTTTTTTTCCTTTCTCCTCTCAGAAAATCCGGGACTCCAACCTGAACGACTGTTGCATGCTAAATAATATTAGCATTTAAATAGGCCAGCATTGTAGTTAACAACTGGGTGAGAGTAATGGGAGGGTGGCGGTGCTGGGTTCGCACCTCTGGCCCTTCCCTACCCTCAGCTGCCGCTCTCCCCCTTTGTTTGAGATCTTTGCAGGGATAATGAAGATCCAGCAGCAGCTATAAAAAGCTCAAATCCTCGGCCTGGCTTTTTAGCTCTCCCTCCAACCCCGTGTCTTGCTCGAAATACGAGCCTGAGCAAGAAACTCTCCACGAGCTGCTTGAAACGCGTCGAGAAATTCTCTTTTTATTTCGTTTAATAAGCTTGGCAGGCTCTTGCCCGTAAGGAGGCTGCAGAGGATCTGTGTATGCTCAGGTGTCCTCATTGTCACAGCTGAGATGTTGATATGTTGCCATGGAGGAAGGCTATTAATGAGAGGAAATTAAATTAGATCACCTCTGTGCGTTTATCTGCACACAGCGCAGCTTCAGCCTCGAGGAGGGGGAGTTCTTGTGGGAAAACAATTAATAGATGCAGGTGCACAGGAAAAAAAAAAGAAAAAGGCATTTCTTACGGCTCTCCCAAGGATGCAGATGATACTTAGGCTCTTTCACATGCTAATCACCACAGATACAGGCCGATCTATTTCACACAAATTTCAGAATTAGCAAAATGTCCCAGCAGAGCCTGGGATCAAAAGTGCCCAGAAACCCTGGAGTCCTGCAGCCAGGAGAGATGGGAGACAAAGTGAATCTGTGGGGTTAGCTGGGACAAAATGAATGTGTGATTAGCTGGGACAAAATGGATCTGTGGTTAGCTGGGACAAAATGAATCTGTGGTTTGGTGGGACAAAATGAATCTGTGGGGTTAGCTGGGACAAAATGAATCTGTGGTTAGTTGGGACAAAATGAATCTGTGGTTAGTTGGGACAAAATGGGACTGTGGTAAGTTGGGACAAAATAGATCTGTGTAGTTACGTGGGACAAAGTGAATCTGTGGGGTTAGCTGGGACAAAATGGNAAATGAATCTGTGGTTAGCTGGGACAAAATGGATCTGTGGGGTTGGGTGGGACAAAATGGATCTGTGGTTAGCTGGGACAAAATGGATCTGTGGGGTTGGGTGGGACAGGGAGGGCTGGAGGAAACAGGGGATGGAGCCTGAAAACAGGACAGGCCACGGGAAGAAGTTGCCCTGGTGTCAACAGGAACTTTCTGCCCCAGGTCGGTGGAGATGAGGATGAGGAGACCTGAACAGAGCCCAAAGCAGCTCCTCAGAGCTGCCAGGTTTGCTGGTTTGTTTGGTTTTTTGTTTTTGTTTTTGTTTTTTGTTTGTTTTGTTTTGTTTGTTTTCCACCTTCTGAACAATGTTGAAAGAAAAGAGGATCTCTTGTGCCAGCTTGAAGGAGCTGAATTGGCCCCTGGAGGGCTCCAGAGCCAGGGAGGGTGGGCAGGACCCTCCAGCCCCTGGATCTCCCTCCTTCTGACTCCCCTAATGAGGAAGGGACAGTAATTATCAGCCGCGGGCATCTCTGACCAATCAATTCCCACTCCGTGACAATTCTTCTCTTCTTTTTGCGTGATGGGGTGACAAATGAAACATTTTCTAACTGGAGGTAATTGTCTTCCGTTTAAAAACAAGGAAATTGAGCCCCAAGGTCACCAGAATCACAGTCAGGTACAAGACAAGGTGTTATCCACAGGGGGTAAAAAAATCCACCTTCTGAACAACGAGCTCGGTAGGGAATGGCACAAAGTCTTTATTCTGGAGGGAAACTCAATTAAAAAAAAAATGAAAACTCAATGAAAAAAACCCTGTAATTAATATAAAATATGTATGTTGTACATTAACAATGTCGTAGCAAAAAAAAAAAAAAAAAGAAAGAAAAAAAGAAAAAAAAAAGAAAAAGAAAGAAAAAAAGAAAAAAAAAAGAAAAAGAAAGAAAAAAAGAAAAAAAAAAGAAAAAGAAAGAAAAAAAAACCACTAGGTTTAAATAACTATGCCACCCAAGATTTTTCAGTAGATCTTCCACTTCTAAGTTTCTTGAGAGACGTACTCTAAATTAATTCGGGTGAAGAAAACGTACAGTATATTTGCTGAGGTTTTGTCCCCAAGGAGAACGAATTAGGGACGACTTTTCTTCTTCTCCTCTGCTCAGCCACAGCCCAGCGGAAGAAATCTGAACAATAAATTCTGCCCCTGGGCTGAAATCCTGCAGCACAAGTCACAGCCCAGAGATGAGCCAGGCAAAGCCCTGCAAGTGGGAGCTGCTGATGGCAACAACCCCTGCCAAACCTTCACCGTGCCTGTGCTGGTGTGTGGCACCAGAATACAATTTCGGACGTCAAACAACAGATGTCAAACAGAAGAAAGGAGAGAGGCCTTTGCTTTTCTTCTGCTGTGGGCCTTGCTCTTCCAAAGCAGCCATTTTTTCAGTTGCCATGACAGTGCTAACAGGAGTTTATCATTTTCCCATGCCTGCTGCATACTGATGAGGGATCAATTCGGGGCTGTGATCTGTGGGGCTGGGAGGGGTCCAGCACCCCGTCCCTCAGCCCGGTTTGAGAGGGAGCACTCGGTGCTGCTCACCTTTAATCCAGGCCAGGCTGAGTGGATGTGCAGCAGCCAGGGCTAAGGAGCCAGCCCAAACCACCAAAAAAAGTTGGATTTGTTATTTCCTGAGCTGTGCCAAGAGCTGTGGAATATTCACAGAGATAAGGGATCCCTTCAGCTGCACGGGGAAAGCTGAGATTTCTGCCAATTCGGCTGAACTTCCTTCGGGCCCTGGAAACTTTTTCTTTGGAGCACTTTGAGGCTGCGAGGGAAAAGGCAGATCTCACCTGCCTGAATCCCTGGGATTTGGCAGGGAATTGTGTGAGCTGGGGGATCCTGCCCCCACCAAGCATTTTCCTCAAATCCAGCGGTGAAAAAAAAAACAAAAAACCACCAAAAAAAACGAGGAGTACGAGATTAGGAAGTGACTGCAGCACTGGTGGGGGTGTGATGAAAGTGATGTCCAACACTTTTAGCCTAAAAGTGAAGGAATGCCATGGCAGCAAATCCAGCCCAGTAGCACAGACTGGGAGAACTCAGCCCGGGATGCAGAGCATCCTCAGCAGCTCATCAGCTGCACTGGGAAATACGGGGTGTAATTAGGATTATTCACATTTCTGCCGTGAGTTATTTGGGGCAGCAGAGTGAGTTCCCAACAAGGCCTGTTGGAGCTGTAGGAGACTCCCAAATGCACCCTGTATCATCACACTGATAGTGCCATGGATTTCTAGATGTAAATTTTTCACCCATTTTCCTTTTGGCTTCCTGTGTTTGTTTTGCTACCATAAAAGCCCAAATAAACCAGGGCAGACTGTTTTCCTTTTTTTTTTCTCCACGCAGATTTTTTTTTTTTTTTTGAAAGAAATCTGAAAGCATTTTGATCTTTTTTTTTTCATTCTTTTTTTCTTTTTGTGTGTGTGTGTGTGTGTTATTTGCAGTTGTTCTTTTATCACTATCTTCAGGAAGCAGCATTACCATGCTGCAGATAAGAGGCACATCCAGATGTGCATATCAAAGGATGAACAACTACTTATTAAGAAAAACTTCTTTTACGCCCCGAGCAGGGTTCAAAGGGAAGAGTAAAGTCTGAGGCATAAGCGACAAAACTGTCTGGCAATTCTGTGCATTGTCAACCTAATGCACAGAATGGGGGAGAAAAGGGTTTCATCCCAAAGAAGTGGTGGCAAAATGCATGTGGAAAGACAAAGAGGCTCAAAGGGCAAATGCTCTTCTGCTCAGTGACAGCCTCACCCATTCCTTTAATTTTTGTGCATTAAAAAAAAAAAAAAAAAAAGTTGTTGAAATGTTTTTTTTTGGGGTGTTTTGTTTTTTGGTTTTTTTTTTTTTTCCCTGTAATGTAAAACAGAAAGTTCCCAGGGAAAGGCAGATGAAGCCAGACTCAATTTCCCATTTGGATAATGCTGGGAAATGCTTGAGCTTGCAGTGACTTGTGTGGCAAAATATTCAAGTGTTACCCACCGTCTTCGTAAGATATTCTGCTTTTCTCTTGAAAACTAAAGGATAAAAGTGGATTTGTTTTGGGTTTTTTTTGAGCAAAAAATTCCCAACTTCCTCTCTATTGCCTGTTCAGTGGGACAGTCCTGGGTTAGATCTGCTGACGTGCATGAAAATCAGCTTTTCCCCCTGTTTCCCCGTCCTCTCCCACCAAAGGTTGGGAAAACATGTCCAAGGAGGGTTTATATTCTTTTGGGTGGCATCATTGCTTCCTGAGAGCTCTCCAGTGCCTTTGAGACAGCTGAATATCTGAAACTACAGCTGAATATCTGAAACTACAGCTGAATATCTGAAACTACAGCTGAATATCTGAAACTACAGCTGCTTTCAGGAGCTGAAATGTAAAAACGCTGCTGAGGCTGGGGAGTGCTGGGCTGGGAGTCTGATGGGAACGTTGGGGTGAGCAGGATGTACTCAGGACTCATCCTGCAGGTCACCAGGGAAAACTCAGCTGCAAGCAGCTCCCTCATCCTTTGAAAGGCCTTCTGAGGGATTATTTGATTATTTCTAATCAATCTTTCACTGTGGTTAACTGAAATAAAATCATATTCGGGTTCCCATCCTGGCCACAGCACCACATGGGATAGTTCAGCAGCTGGCTTAATCACTGCAAGTTTCTGAGCTCTTTTCATCTTTAGCTCTGTTGAAAATATGAGATTGCATAATGCACTCCTATGTTTTATATAACAGCCTCACATGGCTCCACATTATAATTTCACATCAGTTTTACCTCAGAGTTTCTAACAGGTCAAGTAACCTTCTGATTTCATTTAAAGTTTCCATTATTCTCTCCTGAAAAGGAAAATCTAGCTCTTGTTTGGACAGCTTTGGTAACTCCAAAGGAAAAATTGGGCATTATAGTGAATACAAAAGATTCACTTTCCATGCATTAGGCTTTTGAATTGCTTTCTTAATGCAAAGTTGGACAGGAGAGTATAGGCAGGGAAAAAAAGATCATTTTGTGTCCATGGTCAGATGTCAATATTGACAAAAATAAATGGAATGTAACAATAGATCCTTGCAAAGATGAAGGTCATATGACTGAAATGTCTGAGCAGACCTTGCACTGTGGCTGTATCTTGTTGCTGTTTGTGATAAATCACTGGGGTTTCCCCCCCACCACCACCTTGTTTAAAACACACAAAAAGGGTAAATCTGGAATTTTAGCCTATTTGAGGCAATAACAGTGAAGGTGAATCTGAACTGCAGCCCTTAAGCAATGAAAATAAAAATAAACTTAAGAAAAAGAGAGCAAGAAATAGGCCCAGAGAGGTTAGGAGTGTTGGTGTCTGAGGTCTGTGCACATCACTCCCCATTGCATGGTTTGAAATTTATTTGTTCCAGACTCAGATGATGCAAACTGCTCTCCCTGCCCAGGGCACTGGCTGAGCTCCAGTTTGTAAATTGGGTTAATTAGTGATAGTCTGTAAACTCCTTGTGGCTTCAACTGAGAGTTTTCCTCATGTCAGACTTCCTTGCCCAAGTCAATCCCTGAGGAAATCTCAGTCTCTGGGATTGTTGCAGGTTTTTGTTTTGCCCAGTTAATACCATTGCTTGGAATGGCACTGAGCCCCCCTGGGTGTCTGTGCCACCCCACAGTGGCACCAAAACCCTGAGCAAAACCTCCTTTGCTTCCTGGGGGTCACAGAGACTCCACGTGTGCTGGAGACCTTTGGCTCAGCAGCTCCTGAGACTCTGGAAGTGTCACCAGTTCTGGTCTCCACAGGCAGCTTCTCATGGCTTTGGTGTTCCCACCTCTGCCTTTTCCACTCTGTGAAGGTCCCTAACCCAGGCATTACTGATTGAATGTCTGGGTACCTTTTAAAAGATAAACCCTTGGATGCCCAGTGTTCCCTGTTCATGGACAGACACTCTAAACCAGTTAAAAAAAAAATAAAAAAAACCACTTCAACTACTTCAATTTCCAGCTGATTTATAGACCTGATGAAAGCGATTTTTTGACATGACTTTTTGTTTTTTTTAATGACTCATTTTTTTTATTACCACTGCAGTCTGAGAAGTTCCTCATGTCTTGTCTTGCACGACAAAAATGGACTGTGGAGCTCAGTGCAGAAGACAAAGCAGTGGACAAAGGTTTCCCAACCATGGCATTGTCCTCCCGGAGTGCTGAACAGCCCCACCAAGTCTGCTTCAATTACACTGCCATTTCCTCACCTAATCCAAAATATTTCTTCAAAAGGCTGCTCTGGTTTGGGGTCACGATCATAGGTGGAAGGTCAGTTAGTCATTTGCAGAGACATTGGCTTCTCACTCAAATCATCTTCCATAAATCTTCAAGGAATGCAGCAGTTTATGGCAGGAGAGGCAGGGTAGGAGGGTAAGAAATATTTATGCAAAACTCCCTCAAATTCAGTGCAAGTAGGAGCTTTTCCTCTTTGAGAAATGGGGCAGTTCCCCCACCTCTGAAGGAGCAGGAGCTGCATTGCTGCTGAGCACCAGAGGTTTCTGTCCAGCACAGCATCTGCCAGGGGATTTCTGTCCAGGAGCCTGTAATCACTATATTAATCACTAATATTTGTTATATTAATGTTAATATTGCAGATATTAACGCTGGCCTCAGTCACCGTCACCCCTGTGTGCCAGCACAGCTCTTGTAGGGGCAGCGAGGAAAAAGACTGAGGGGGAAAAAAACCTCTTAAATTTCAACAAAAAAACCACGTCGTGGTGGCTTTGTTTGCTGATTTGTTCAGCCCAGGACAGGCAGGCTGTGCCTGGGAGAAACCCTGAGCTCTCCAAGTGGCCCTGGCAGGAGCAGGTCCCCAGGGGATGCCCTGCAGTGCCACCTCCTCCCCTGGATGCCCAAAGCCCCCCTGGCAGCGCTGCCAGTGACAGCCCCAGGCTCACCCCTGGTGGGATGAGGCAAGTTTAATCTCATTTTAGTCTCATTTTTGTCTCGTTTTGCTGACAATTTTAGTGCAACCAGGAGGCTTTTGGAGGGATCTGGGCAGATTCCTTGCTCCGATTGTGACTCTGAGCAGTAATTTCAGTGTGGGAAATTCTCACTCTGAACGTGGCCAGTCTGGCTCCTGGAGTGCCCTGAGTGAGCCCGGGGCTTATCTGATCTGCCCTGAAAACCAACAGTGCTGCCACTGAATGGCAAAAGAAAAGTTCCTTTAACAGCTGCCGAAATAAACTATTTATCAGATGCAAAGAGGGGAGGAAGGATTCCCGGGGTACCCTTAGCTGTGCTGGAAAATACAGAAATTGTCTGGGTGCTTCAATTTTCTTGTGTAAAAAAAAATATATTACAGGAAAGGTTCAGAGATACTCATTGCACCAGAGTGTTTTCCCTCATTTGGAATAGTTTGTGAAGTTTGGGAGGTGAAAACTGTTAAAAAGATGTCAAGTGTTAGCAGCAATAAATCCGTATTGGTTTTGCTTCTTCAAAAGATTACAGATTTCAGAAATCCATACGAGAGAGATTCATCCAGTGCATGCAGAACTTTTAGTGCCTCTCATAAAAAAATATATGGGCTGATTGTCCCCTCCTGATTATTGGCAGGGCACAACAAAAGAGTTCTGAACATGGGTTTGATGATGAGGTGTGAAATGTTTCAGCGATTTGTTTTCTGTTTGTTCCTTTCATTTCTAGAATCACTCATGACAAACAGCAATGTATCAGCAGGACGAGACAATTTACCCCTGCATGAGCTAAAAGGGGGGGGAAAAAAAAGACTTCCATACATTTTATATCCCTTTTGTAGTCCCTATAGTGCCCCGAAGATGAGCGTGGGTCACAGAGCTCCTGCTCAGCTCTGTTTATAACTCCTTTGCACCATCTCACCCTGTTTATTTCGGGGTTCTTAGATAAGGATGCTGTTGTCTGGGCTTTCTTTCATAAAAACCCCCTTTGCTGACATGATTCAAAAAAAATCACTTTCTCGTTACGGCAATAAAAACAAACAAACAAAAATCCCTCAGCTGAAGCTTTTCCCCCTTCCCAACGGAATGGATTTTTCCTTTGTTTGTACACTACAATTTTTGGGGGGGAGAGAGAGAGTTTTGTGCTTAAACTGCCCATGTGAGTGTGTCACATGCCTATCAGCTACAAAAGGAGCTTTGGCAGGTTATGTGTAAATCTCCATTAAGAGAGAAAACAGGCAAGTTTTACGTGACCGGTATCTCATTCACAATAATTAACTCGTTAACCATCTCCAACCCCTTTTTACCAGAGAGGGCAAAAAAACAAGAGGCCAAAAAAAGCAGCGTTTTGGTCACGTCGTGGCAGCTCCGGGAACAGTCAGCATTCTCAGCACAGGTTCTCAGGGCTGTGGAATCAGTCTTTATAAATTACAGGTTGTTAATTCCGAGCCCCTTGCCCTGATTTATGCAGGAGAGGAGCCCCGTGTGACAGCGTGGTGTCTGCCTCTCTCTGCAGACATTTCACCCCCGAGCAGCTCTCGAATTTGCTGCCTGCTCTCACCTGGATTTGAGGGGCAGGCAGCAGCCTCGACGATTGGGATTCATTTCATGAGAAGTGCTGGATAGCAGAGGAAGGGCGTTTTTATTTCCAGGCTGCAGAAAGGGCCCTGGTGTGTTCAGTCTTTATTGGACTGTGAAGCATCCAACAGCAAAGTTCACAGGAAACCTTCATTAATTCCACTGCTTGTCCAACAGCTGCTCTCTCTGTACCATTTCCCCCAGCAAGTAAATCCCTTACAGTGGGCAAAACCAAAAGGTCATGAGCACAGACAAGAAAAAATACTATAAGGCAGTATAATTGATATAATTTTAACTATAATTATTTGTATTTAATTCGAAACAAACCTTGTAGTTTGTTCCCAGCCCTCCCTGTGCCAAAGACACACAATCCCTTCATCTCCACCGTGTAAAACTAAAACCAAGCAAGTTGCTGGAACAGCCTGGCAATCTTCATCTCATCCATCAGCATTTTATGCTCATTTTGAGTTCAAACTCTGCAGAAGGCAGGTTCTGAGGGTGTCACCACATCCCTGGCAGCACACAGGAAGCTGCTTTTCCAGAAGCCCGGGGTAACTCTGCTGTAGGGTGGTGATTACTCGGAGGAGATTCCAGCATTAATATTCTGGGAACCTCCAAGATGTCCTGTGCTCCTTCAGGGCTGCAGAAGTGCCCTGGTGGCTTGGCCAGATCAGGTTTATCCCCTCCGTGGAGGCAGGTGTGTGCTCCCAGAGCAGGGAGGGTGGGAGAGGTCTGAGGGGAGTTGCTGTGAGGTGAGGAGGGGGCAGGACAGTCCCAGCCAGGTTTGTTCTGGTCTCTTTGCAGAGCTGGAGCTGAGGGGCTGCTGTCATTAAGCTCTAAAGGTTTCTGCATCAGAAGGAAATGGGCACATAAAGCCATCCCCTACAAAAGGTGACATCCCTGAGATTATTCTGGGTTTAAGAGGCTTTTTAATTTGTCCGTGGGTGAAGGGAAACGTGGCTTTTGTGCAGAAGTTCTGATAAATCTCTTTGTGACAGGAGGCAGTGGACGTGCCAGGGGATGGATTCCCCGCAGGTGTGAAAGGGCCCTGTGCCCACCCAGGGCTGTCAGCTGAGGGCAGGATCTCTGCAAAAGTGTAGCTGAGCCTCCAAAAGGCTCTGATCAAACTCTTGGGTTGTTTATTGTTGTTGTTTTTTTATTTCCTTCAATACCACAGCCTGTCTGAGAGATGCACTTCTCTTTTCATGACACATTTTGGTTAATAATGTCAGAGCAAGGTGGAATTGGGAGGTGAAGGTGACAAATAATGAGTAGGTGCTATCCCAGGCAGTCTGCTCAGTGTCTGCACGATTTCCACGTGTGACAAGTTTGCTCCAGCACTCGGGGCTGTAATTCATTGCCAGAGGTGCAACAGGGGCTGCTTGTGCATCATCCCCAGCAGGACAACACATCCTTTGGGAACTGTGATGTTCCCTGAAAACCTGGGGGACCCTACTGGTGCTAGAAAGTGGAGTTAAAGATGTTCCTTTGGAGGGGGAGATCCACCAGGATGGGCACAACCATCCCAGCATTCCCAGGCACCAGCCAGCCTTGAATTTACAAGGTCAGTCTGAGCTGCAAGTTGATCTAGACCTGCTGGTGCATCCTCTGAATTCCCTGGCTTCCCCGTTTGGGCTTTTTGGCTTCATTGAATGGAATCCTTTCTCTTGGGGACAGGGTGAGAGTCCTGCCTGCATTTATCCCCTCAGCAACGGCAGCTTGCCCTGGTGCTCTGGGCAGTCTGTAAAGGGAGCCTGGCTGAAATTGCTGGTTACCATCATAACTGAGAGGCACTTCCTTTCATGCCTCCCTTTAAATGCAGCTCTGCTGCTCACTGCCCATAAATGCAGCCGGGTCCCTGCACTTGCAGAAGCTGGGGAAGCACAGGAGTGACCCTGGTGTTTTCCTGTTCCCATCAAAAACACCCAACCTCCTGTATTTGCACGCTCGCCAATGCCATTTCTCACAGCCTGCTGTGCTGGTTTGGGAGAAATTAGGGGAGCTCTTTTCACTCTGCTGTAGGTGGAATTGTACCATTTTTTTTTTTTTTTTTTCCCAAAGGGAAGCCCCAGGTTTCCCCTTGGCAGGGCCCAGCACTGCTCCTGCTGTGTCCCTGCAGTGGGCTCTGTCCCAGCGGGGCACAGGGGGCACTCCCAGCCCTGCTTCCTCCTGGGGGTCCCCAGGGCTGCCCCCTGCCCCCGGGCACTGCCTTCCCTGGCTGTTCTTTGCCAGCGTGCAGCCACACCTGCTGCAGGCCTTTTTACGAGGAAAACCTTCCTGCCTTCCAGTAAAAAAAAAAAAATAAATAAAATCTCTGCCACCCCCTGCGCCTCCCTGCCCGCTGCTCCCTCCGCAGCTCCAGCTCCTCTCTGCTGGGAGCAGCCCCGTCCCTGGCTTTGATACCCTCGGTAGAAGCATTTCCTGGAGCTCATAAACACCTTTGTCATTTATCAGAGCAGGGAGAGATGTTTATTGGCCAGGTAGAAAACTCTGATGGGATCAGGAGCTGATCCCGTGTGCTGAAGCTCCCCAAAGAGGGGCTCAGTGTGGGGCCAGGTTTTAATTCCAAATCCGGGGGGGGGGTTGGCCCTCCCCAGTTTTTAATTGCTCCTGGTGATGATTGCAACTTCCAGCAGGAGCTGGCGAGCGCTGTCTGAGCAAAGCTCATTTTACAGCAGCCCTGACCAAATTGAGGGAGGTAAAAGGAAAGGGCTGGGGGAGGAAGAGGAGATCTATAACTGGCATGTTAATAAAACTCCAGTTTGTCACTTCAGCAGCACACCCTGAGTGTAATAACCAAGCTTCCTTTCTATCCCCCCTATGAGTTCCTTTGTATTGACAGATGCCATTTGTTCATTTACGACGTGATAATAAAAACCTTCAGCCTCGCTGAATGTTGTTCTTTTCCTCCCCTGACACTGGGGCACCAAATGGTTTGTACTGCACTCAGCAGGCACTTTTCATTAAAGATCATGCCATGAAAATGAACTGTATTTGAAAACCGTTTAGGAGCAGAAGTTCTGCCGCGTTGAATGGGCTGCACAGAAACCCTCCCTGGCGAGGCAGCAGCTTCCCAGGAGCCTCACACACTCCCATGGATGCTGGGATGGGAGGGGGGAGTTTGTGTCCAGCAGCTCAGATTCCTGTAGCAGTGATTCTCCTCCCTTGCTATCAGCTTCCTGTGATTATTTCTTTTTTTTTTTTTTTTAATCTCTATCTGATTTTA
>VWYO01025630.1:3000-13081 GCA_013400275.1 Rhadina sibilatrix
GGGAAAGGGAAGGGAAGGGAAGGGAAGGGAAGGGAAGGGAAAGGGGAAAGGGGAAAGGGGAAAGGGGAAAGGGGAAAGGGGGAAAGGGGAAAGGGGGGGTTTGGATCTCTCAGAGTTCCTGGCCCGTGATCCCTCCTGTCCCAGCCTCTCCTTTCCTGGGGAATCACCCAGCCAAGGCCCAGCCTGGGTAAATCCCAGCCTTATCCCCATCAGGAGGGATAAAATCCCAGTCACAGGGACGGGGCCGACGGGGACGAGGGGCTCCCACCCAGATCTCTCCTCCCTGCTCAACCCAAGCTCCTCCCCGTCCTCCCAGCCCCTCATTCCCAACAAATCCGGCCTCCAGTGGGACTCTGGCTGTGAGGACGGGGCTGCCCAGCTCCCAGCGGGGACGAGGACACTGTGGCTGTCCCCAGGGGCAGGTGACGGCCAGGCAGGGCCCTGAAGGTGTGTCCCCTCCTCCCCCTGCAGGAGATGTCCACGTCGGCGTGGCTGACCGCAACGGGCAGCTGGAGGTGGACGTGATCCAGGCCAGGGGGCTCATCCCCAAGATGGGCTCCAAGTGCATCCCTGGTAGGTGGCTGTGGGGGCAGCGGGGTGGCTGCCGTGCCAGGACCCTGCTCCATGTCCCCTCTTTGTCCCCCTTCCCCACGGCAGCCACCTACGTCAAGGTTTACCTGCTGGAGAACGGCGTCTGCCTGGCCAAGAAGAAGACCAAGGTGGTGAAGAAAACCTGCGACCCCTCGTACCAGCAGCCCCTGCTCTTCGAGGAGAGTCCCCAGGGCAAAGTCCTGCAGGTGGGCAGGGACACCTTCCCCCATCCCAGGTGGCTCCCAGCCCCATCCAGCCTTTCCTTGGACACTGCCGGGGGTGGGACTGCCGCAGCTTCTGTGGGCTGGGATGTCCTCCTTGGAGCTGGGATGTCCTCCTTGGAGCTGGGATGTCCTCCTTGAGGTCTGGGTGCCCTCCTTGGGGTCTGGAATGCCCTGCCTGGGGTTGGAGTGTTCTCCTCGAGGTCTGGGATGTTCTCCTTGAGGTCTGGAAGGCCTTGCTTAGGGTTGAGATGATCTCCTTGGGGTCTGGGATGTTCTCCTCAGCGTTGGGATGTTCTCCTCAGGGTTGGGATGCTCTCCTCGGGGTTGGGATGTTCTCCTCGAGGTCTGGAATGCTCTCCTCAAGGTTAGGATGTTCTCCTCGAGGTCTCAGATGTTTTTCTTGCGGTCTGGAATGCCCTGTTTGGGGTTGTGATGCTCTCCTCGGGGCTGGGATGGTTTTCTCGAGGTTGGGATGCTCCCCTCGAGGTTGGGATGCCCTCTTTGGGATCTGGAATGTCCTGTGCCAGGCTGACAGGAGCCAGGCCAGGGATCCCCCAGAGCCCTTTCCTGCATCCCTCAGACCTTCCCAACCCCGAGCACCGAGCCGGTTCCTCCCCCTGGGCACGATTCCCTCGGAATTCCCAGCTCCCCGTGCCCTTCCCTGCCCGCAGGTGATCGTCTGGGGCGATTACGGGCGCATGGACCACAAGTGCTTCATGGGGATGGCCCAGATCATCCTGGAGGAGCTGGATCTCTCCAGCGCCGTCTCGGGCTGGTACAAACTCTTCCCAACCTCCTCCCTGGCCGACTCCAGCATCGGACCCCTGACCCGCCGCCTCTCCCAGTCCTCCCTGGAGAGCTCCACCAGCCCCTCCTGCCCGTAGAGGCTGGGATTGGGAAGGAGACATCCAAGGAGACCTTGCAGAACTGGTCGTGGAGAGCTGTAAATATCCCTTTTTTTTTTTTTTTCCTTTATATATATATTTTTTTTAATTTTCAATCTCCTTTTCCCACCCCCACCCCCCCAAAAAAATCTGCCCT
Organism: Rhadina sibilatrix; assembly: GCA_013400275.1. Classification (NCBI taxonomy): domain Eukaryota; kingdom Metazoa; phylum Chordata; class Aves; order Passeriformes; family Phylloscopidae; genus Rhadina; species Rhadina sibilatrix. Next base: position 4,857 of record VWYO01025630.1, read on the forward strand.
GGATGCCCTCCCCAGGAAGGGAGAGGGAGCGAGGGCCGGGTGGGAAGGAGAGGTGAAAATTCCCTCTGAGGGCTGCGACTGCCAACGATCCCAGACTGTTCCCAGACCTCGTCCTGGAAGCTCCCAGGTCCTCTCCCCACCCCGCTGGGAGCAGCTCAGTCTGGCTGAGGACGAGGTTCCTTTTTCCTCCCGCTCCCTTTCCCTGCCTCCGAGGACAAGGCGGCTTTCCAAGGGGAGAACCCCACGGAACTCAGAACAAAATCCAACTCAGCACTGGTTTTTTTTTTGTTTTTGTTTTTTTTGTTTTGTTTTGTTTTCCAAGGAATGTAGCATCTTCTCTTATGTAGCTTTGCCACGTGCTAACAACACACTCACTGCAATATCCAAGAGAACTCCGGATGGAACCGGGAACATCTGCCAGTCTCATCCCGTTTTGGTCGCTTTCCCAGCACTTTTGGTGGCCATTTCCCTGCCTTTTTTTATTTTTCCCCCCTCCCCTCCAATTCTTTTTTTTCAGTTTTCCCGGGAGCATGTAGCCTGTGACCATTGCCAAAGCAAGAGGGGACAGGGAGAGGGGCGCCAGCCTCCCCTCGGCGCCCGCTGGGCTTCTCCTCGTGTCTCACCACTGACCACGCTCGGCTCCGGCCAGGACCGGACCCCAAGGACAAACTCTGGGAGTGCCCCTGGGGAGGCTGGAGAAGGTGACCCAACGGAGCGGGAATACCCAGCTGGAGGGCTGGGATGTCCTCCTTGAGGTCTGGAATGCTCTCCTCGAGGTCTGGAATGCTCTCCTCGGAGCCAGGACGTCCTCCTCGAGGTCTGGAATGCTCTCCTTGAGGTCTGGAATGTCCTCCTCGAGGTCTGGAATGCTCTNAGGACGTCCTCCTCGAGGTCTGGAATGCTCTCCTCGGAGCCGGGATGTCCTCCTCGAGGTCTGGCTGTCCCTCCTCAGGGTTGGGATGCTCTCCTCGAGGTCTGGAATGCTCTCCTCGAGGTCTGGAATGTCCTCCTCGAGGTCTGGAATGCTCTCCTTGAGGTCTGGAATGCTCTCCTCGAGGTCTGGAATGCTCTCCTTGAGGTTGGGATTCCCCTCCTCAGGGCTTGGTTGGTTCCAGACCTTCTTGAGGTCTGGAATATCCTCCTTGGAGTAGGATGCTGTCCTTCAAGGCTGGGATTCCCTCCTCAGAGGTTGGGATTCCCTCCTCAGAGGTTGGGATTCCCTCCTCAGGAGTTGGGATACCCTCCCTGAGGGCTGGGACGACCTTCCCAAGATCTTGGATCCCCTCCTGGAGATGCCCTCCTTGGAGCTGGGATCTCCTCCTCCTCCAGACCAGGCTGTCCTCCTCCAGGTGTGGGATTCCCTTCCCGGGCTCTGGGGTTCCCTTCCCGGGCTCTGGGGTTCCCTTCCCGGGCTCCTGCACGCTGCCCTCGAGGTCTGGGACATCCTCCTTGGGGTTGGGACACCCTTCTGGAGAGCTGGGATGCCCTCCTGGATACTTGAATTCCAAGCAGGAGCGGAATCCAAGCCTGGTTCCCTCCAGGGGAACGTCTCAAGAGCAGCTCTGGAATTCGGGGGACAGACAAAGGAGCGGGAGTTCCTGAGCGGGATGAGCGTTTTTGGGGCTTTTTCGTTCGTTTTGTTTGTTTTTCCAAGCAGCATTTTGGTTCCCTCCGAGGGATCCAGTTCTTGTAGCAAACCCGGGAATTACGGAAGCTTTTTTTGAAGGTGCCTATTGAAATTTGCTGAAATTACTCAGGGGAGACACCACTAGAAACTCTTGGTTTCTTCATCAAATATCCCTAAACCCAATGACTGTCCTGAAGGATCAGTTCCCAAGAGGGAAGGAACGAAATCCCAACAAACACCAAAAGATGAGGAGGCTGGAAGAGGACAAGAGGTTGATGGGGAATTTTCATGGGGCTGGCTCTGACCTTCAGTCTTCACCACAAAGCACCCCACAGCACGGCTGGGGTTTTTATAGGATCATTTCTTGGCAGAACACGGAATTCCACGATGCACAGAGCACAACCAACCCACCTGGGCTTCTCCTGGTGGCACCGGGAATGAAGAACCAGCTCAGCCACAGCGGAACAAACCCAAAGCTGAAGGAAAAGACTTGTTGGGATGAAGCTGTTCCCTCCACAAACCCAACCCCAAACCTGAGGGGTCCATAAAAACAAACTTGGGAGTCCTCAACCCCAGATCTGGGCTCCACGAATCCAAATCTGGGGAATCATAAATCCAATCCCAGGGGTCCACAAACCCAAACCTGAGGGTTCACAAATCCAGACCTTGGGGTTCACAACCCCAAACCTGAGAGTCAACAAACCCAAATCTAGGGAATCGTAAACCCAAACCTGAGGGTTCACAAATCCAAGCCTTGAGGTCCACAACCCCAAATTTGGGGTTGCATAACCCCAAATCTGGGGGCCCAAGAGCCCAAACTTGATCTTCCATAACCCCAAATCTGGCGTTCCACCGACCCAGATCTGGAGGTCCACCACCCCAAACTTGGGGGCTCACAAATCTAGATCTGGGGAATCATAAACCCAAACCTGAGGGTTCACAAATCCAAACCTTGGGGTTCCACCCACCCAAACCTGGGGTTCCACCCACCCAAACCTGGGGTTCCACAAAACCAAACCTGGGGTTCCACCAACTCACATTTGGAGTTCCACAAACTCAAACCTGGGGTTCCAGAAACTCAAATCTGGGGTTCCACCAACCCAAACCTGGGGTTCCACCAACTCACATTTGGAGTTCCACAAACTCAAATCTGGGGTTCCACCGACCCAAACCTGGGGTTCCATAACCCCAAAGTTCCACAACCCCAAATCCTGGGGTCCACAAATCCCCGAACCTGGGACTCTACAAACCAGATCTGCGGCTCTGCAAACTCAAACTTTGGGCTCTGCAAACCCACACCGGGGGCTCCACAGCCCCAAACCCGTGGCCGGCAGGACTCGTCTGTGGCCGATTCACCCGGCGCCATCCTGAGAGGGACTCGGAGCTGCTGCCGTGACTTTGCCCACCCCAAACCACCGGGAAGGGAATTGGTTGGATCCTGCTGAGCTGGGATGGGGAAAAGCTCATCCTTTCCCCCCGGGAAGGAAATCCTCCTCCTGCCACGATTCCTGGATGGACACCTCTGGGAATGTGGGATGCCCTGAAGCTCGGGTGGTTTGGGGAACAAACTCGGTGCCCTGAGCGCTGAGACGGGAACAAACAACGGCTTGGACTCGATGTTCCCTCTGGAACAATTCCATGAAGCCGCCGGAATCACGGCAAACAGAATTCCAGGGGGCTCAACCTTTGCTGGATTTTTAACTCTCGGCGAGGGAAAAGCATCCCAGAAGGAAAAGCTTCCCACACCTCCCTCCGGGCTTCAGATCCTGACGGGAAAACTCCCAATCTGCCACGGTGGGATTGTCCTGGATGGAGCGGGAGCGTGGGCAGAGCAGGGAGCTGAGCAGGGACGTTCTGCTCCCGGCGTGGGCACAGCCTCCCACCCCCTGCGCATTCCCGCATTCCTGTCCCTGCCAGGAACATCCCACGGCTGTGCCTGGCAGGGCAGCAGGGGCGGGGGGATGAGCAGCTCCCCAGGGGCAAGGCCAGCAGCCCTGGGTTTCTGCTGGAAAAATCCCGGTGGAATTCTGCCCGAGGGAGCGAGGGAAACCCAAAGATTTCGGAGATTTCAGCTCAAGGATGGGCCGGGGGTGAGGAGGACAAAGCGCAGCCCTCAATGGGAGGGGTCGCTCCTGCTCCTGGAGAAGTGGGAATCACAGAATCACAGAGTTTCCAGGTTGGAAAAGACCTTCAAGATCATCGAGTCCAACCCATGCTCTGACACCTCGACCAGACCATGGGAACGCCGTGGAGCGACACCAAAATCCAGGGGAACGTTCCCTCCTCCCCTCCCAGTCCCCCTGGAGCTGCCACTCGCTTCCCAGCAGGAATGACCCACCTCAAACTGGTGTGGGAAACATGAAATGGGGGAAAGATCTGGGATTGTGCCACACTGGGGTTGCAAAACCCCCAGGACCCTCCTGGCCTGATGTTTTCCTTCCTCAAACGATGAGGAAAAACACAGCCAAGACACCCAGAAATCCCCAACTGAGCCCCGTGCCAGCTCCTGGGGAAAGGAACTCCATCCCAGGAAAAATTCCTGCACTCCAAGGTTGGTTTTTTGTTGTTCTTCTGAGGGAATATTTTCCTGCAAATGGTGGTGGTTTCTGGTTTTTTTTTGATGTGCAATATGATTTGCAAAAATTCCCTGGAAGGAATTTTGAGTTTGATGATTTCCTCTATTTTCTATCAAGAAAAAAAAAAAAAAATCCAAACCACCGGATTTGGCATAGATTTTTTTTTCCTGGAAAGAGGAATTAATATGGAATTAAATCAGGTTTTTTTCAGCCCGTTTGACACCCAGCCCACAGCAGAGAGGAGCAGCCCCCACCTGACACTGCCAGAGCTGAAATCCAAACCCCCAGCTGGAATCACGAGGATGGATTTGACAAAAAAAAAAAAAAAAACAAAACCCAAAACCTTGGGGGGATGCCGAAAAATCCCCTAAAAGCTGACAAAATCCACACAGAAAAAGCACAGGAAACGCTCCAAGATTCCAAGCCTGAGTTATCCCTGGTTTTCCCACCAGCCTGGAATGGGCCAGATTTGCCAAAGCCCAGTGAAAGTTTCCAAGAAACTGGGACCAGTCAGAACCCAGCTCCTGTTTCATCACCACCAGGGCACGCTGAAAACCTGGGAGAGGAGGTTTGGGTGGAGTTTTCCCAAAATCCAGAGGAATTTCAGCACCAATTCCCTGAACCTACTGCCACAGAGCACCGGAGAGGGCGGGGGAAGAAATTCCCTCCACCTTTCCCAGCTCTGCCAACCTTTCCTCCAGGAGCTGGGAGCTCCTGCTTCCAAACAGCCCAGGAATTCCTCAGGAATGGGATCAGGATTCCTGGGAATCTCCTCTGTTCACTGCCTGACACCACAACTTGGGAAATCCAGCCTGGATTCCGCAATTCCCACCTGGACTCACAAACCCCAGCAGGGCAAGGGAAGGTTTTTGTCCCCAAAAAAACTGCACCAGGGATGTTTTTCCAGGTGGAATTTTTTATTATTTTTTTTTTTTCTGGTTGGCTCAGACGCTTCTTTCCAGAGGGATGGGAAATGCCTGGATGTGGGAATCTCTGGAAAAAAAAATCACGGAATTGTGCAAATCAAAGCAGAGTGGCCAGGCTGAATCCAACCTAAACGTGTTTTTCCTCACGGATGGGAAGAGCTCTCCCTGCATTCCCTGGGGATTTCCTGGCTGCAGATGGATCTGGAGAATTCCCTGCAGGAACAGCAAGGTTCCAAGGGCCTTGCCCAGTGTTTTTGTAGCAAAGCTGTTCCAACTGGAAGTCTTCCCTCTGCTCCACAGGATGCCAGGCTGGTTTGGGTGGGAAAGACCTAAAAATCCATGGAATTCCAGCCCCTCAGAGGCTGCTCCAAGCCCTGTCCTGGGACATTTCCAGGCGTTTTCATGGAGAAACCCCCTTCCAATCCTTGGCTGGTTGGTTAAAGGTGTGGGAAAAAAAAAAAAAAAATCACTTTTCGGAGTTGAAAAGCTGCAGGAAAGACTTTTTAGGGGAAAAAAGGAAAAAAAAAAAAAAAGCATCCCAAATAACAAGGTTGGAATTTTTGGGGGTCACTCCGTGACCGGGTGGGACAATCCCGCTCACCTGAGGAAGATTTTGGGTTTCAAAAGACTTGGAAAAATGTCCCAAGTGTTGGTCTGGGTGTCTGAGGAACCTCCACGTTGTGGGACCCCCCCCCCGTCCCTGAGCATCCGTCAGGAACACCGGGATGGGCTCCAGGAATCCAGGAGGATCCAGGAGCTCCCAGTGCTCCCCCAGGGCCTGGGGCCGCAGTGCCCGGCTGGAGCTCCGGTTGTTGCTATACCTCATCCTTTCCTTCCCCTTGGATCCTTCCCTTTTCCCACTTTTTCCATTCCTTTAGGACCCAGAGCTTGTGCACTCGGCCACATCCAGGGTTTTGTTTTTCCTTTCTTTCTTTCTTTGTTTGTTTCCCTGTGGAACGAAAAGCAATCCATGATTGGGGTGGGCGACTCCCAACCCTGCTCCCTTTCGGGATTTGAGCCCAAGGCAGGGGAATCCCGGGGTTGGAGGGATGATCCTGAGGGATCCCTGTGCCCCTTTTTCCATCTTCCCTGTCCAGCAGCCCCTCCAGGGCTGCCCTGAGCCCCCAAAACCCTCCCAGGGGTGAGCGAGGGGCTCGATTCCAAACTCCAGGGCTGCTCCTGCCATTGGAAGGGCACAAAACTCTTCCCAAATTCCTTTCCAAAACCTTGGAGGGGCACGAATCCTTCTCCAAAGCCCTTGGAAGGGCACAAATCCCTCTCCAAAGCCCTTGGAAAAGCACAAATCCTTCTCCAAAACCCTTGGAGGGGCACGAATCCTTTTCCAAAGCCCTTGGAAGGGCATAAATCCTTCTCCAAAACCTTGGAGGGGCACGAATCCTTCTCCAAAGCCCTTGGAAGGGCACAAATCCCTCTCCAAAGCCCTTGGAAGGGCACAAATCCTTCTCCAAAACCCTTGGAGGGGCACAAATCCTTTTCCAAAGTCCTTGGAGGGGCACAAAACCTTTGGAAGGGCACGAATTCCTTTCCAAAGCCCTTGGAAGGGCAGAAATCTCTTCCCAAATCCTTTCCCAAAGCCCTTGGAAGGGCACAAATCCCTCTCCAAAGCTCCTGGGTGGAGAAGGAGCCCCTGGAGCAGGCAGGGAAGGTGTCCCTCCCTTGGGAGAGGACAGGTGTGGGGCGCTGATCCCATTCCCTACAGAATCCAGAGGGAATTTTCTCCCGCCCCAGGGAAGATCCCGAAGGAATTCCTGATCCCTCCCAGGAATTCCCCATCCCGAGGGCCTCTGGAAGGCCGGGGGAGCCCCTGAATGTTCAGAGCACTTTGAAGTTGGTGGCCTTGTTTTCTTAAAAGGGCTTTGATCTTTTCATGAAAGGAGAGAAATCTTCCCCATCCCATCGTCATCCTCCTCCTCCTCCACCTCCTCCCCCCCAGCTCGGAATTCATCCCAGGAATGTTCAGGATGATCCAGGACTCTGGAATCTGTCATTAATCCCTGGATTCTGCTCCCTAAAAGCAGCTCTGGGGAGAGAGCCAAGTTGGGAATTTCTCCTGGAATTTGGTCTGGCAGCAGCAGCAGGGAAATAAAAATGGGGCAGGGGGAGAAGCCCCAGGGGATTTTTAGGAGTAGGCGAAGTGAAGTTGGGGAATGTTTTTTTCCAAAGCCCTTGGAGGGGCACAAATCCTTCTCCAAAGTCCTTGGAGGGGCACAAATCCTTCTCCAAAGTCCTTGGAGGGGCACAAATCCTTCTCCAAAGTCCTTGGAGGGGCACAAATCCTTCTCCAAAGTCCTTGGAGGGGCACAAATCCTTCTCCAAAGTCCTTGGAGGGGCACAAATCCTTCTCCAAAGCCCTTGGAAGGGCACAAAACCCCTTTATCCCATCCAAAAATTCTGGATTTCCATTCCAAGCGGAGGGATTTTTATCCACAGCGAGGGAATTTTTCAACCCAGCTTCCCCCTGAGAAGCTGTAAAGGGGGAACGAGAAGGGAATTGTGGAATTCCAGACTGGTTTGGGTGGGTGGGTTAAAAATAAAACAAAAGGGAATAAAAGGGTGGGGATGACGAGGGATTGAAGGCAAAGGAGATTCTCCCAGAGCTCTGCCAGAAATTCCAAACCCGTGGAAGCCGAGGCTGAAAGGAGGGATGGGGGTGAAAAGTGTAAAATCCCACAAGGACCCCAAAAATCCCTCACATTTCCCAGCCTCAATCCCCCAAAAAAATTTGCATGGAAAGGCATCACCAGGAGAGGTGGACAAGCTTAATTAACCACGAGTTAATTGGCACTAAATGAGAAGGTGACAGCTGAGGTGGGGACAGGAGAGCCAGGGGAAGACTTTCCTTGGATATTTTAGGATTTTTGGGAGCTGGGGTTGGAAGCTCCTCTCAATTTGTGCTCAGCTTGGTTTAATGACAGATTCCTCCCATTCCACAGCTCCACCCTCCCCAAAAATCACTGGGAAAAGGGGTGGGGAGGGGGAAAACTGGAGCATCCTTGGAGCCCCCAGTCCCACATCCAAGAGAAAGGGGGGATGGGTTTGGGAGGGCGACAGAAAAGAAAAAAAAAAAAAAAAAAA